>JAODAL010005681.1:12500-140839 GCA_025379985.1 Phyllomedusa bahiana | reverse complement strand
TTCACTGAAAGCACCCCCTTTGTCCATATTGCAAATGGGAAGGGCTTTGGCTTTTTTCTTTTGTTATGGGCCCAAAAAAAAAAAACAAACGGGAAAAAATTTTTGTTTCATTCCCCCGGGTGGCGGGGAATTTAATAAAAGGAACAAGGTCAGGAGTAGGGAAAGGGGTTTCTAGTCTTAAAAATTTTAACCTTTTAAAGTGTCCCCCCACTAAACCCCAGGATTTGGTTAAACCCTTATGCTCTTGCTTAAAGTGTACCTGTCAAGTGGTTTATAAAAAAACTTTTATATTTTAGCCCCAAAACATATTCCGCACACTTTACAATTTGGACGGGTGGGGGTTTTACAGACAAAGGGGTTTAAACCCCTGTCCTACCCCTTAAAAGCAGGAAGCCCAGTGAAAAGCTGAGCTCTTTTGGTACCCCGGTTTATGTGATAAGAATAATGTTTTCAAAGGGTTAAAAAAACCCTGAAAAAATTTCCAAATAGGACCCCCTTTAAAGGGGTTTTTGCCAGGACAGTCTTACTGTTTAAAAAGCAATTGAAAACAAAACCAGGCTAGCAAAGAGAAAAGAGAGACACAGCCAATTTTTGCAAAAGAGCCAGATAAGGGAAATCTTTTTGAAAGGGGGTCAAAAAATGTTTCTTCAAATAATAAAAAACTACAAACTAGGGGTTTTCTGTTTACAAAAAGACCAACACCTTTTTTTCCAAAAAGTAGCTTAAAAGGGCTTCTTAGTTTTTTCTGTCATCAAAATAAAGCAGGGTTTAAATCAGATAATAAACATTTAAAAACTAGGGTTTTCTGTATCAAAAAACAACAATTTCTCCCCCGGTCCCTTTAAAAGGGCACTTTCAGCTCCCTTTCATAGTTTAAAAAGAAGTTTTCTCTGGGCAACCCGGCCAAAAACTTTTGGGTCGGGGTCCGTACCTAATAAAATTTTTTTTAAAAGAAAAAAAGGGCGGGTAAGGCAGCTGTAGCCTCTCAAAACTGAAATTTTTTGTAATCACATATTTTTAAAAGAAAATTTTGATTAAAAAGCCATTTTGGGGGGATCCCCACGTCAACTTTTACATCGGGGGCAAAACCCTTTTTAAGGGGACTTTTAAAAGTACGGGCTGACCCTCCCCTGTATTTGCCCTGTTGGTTTTGTACCATTTGATCCCCGGGAAAGTTTGTAAATTTCACTGTTTGTCAGTGGGGTGGAGAAAAAGCAGGACTTCCAATGCCAAATTAAATTTCCCTTAAAGCACCCCCCCAAAACCAGCTAAATTTTTTGCCCTCCCTGAATTTTAACTGTCATACCTTTTTATTTTTTCAGTGATGCAATTGTATGAGGACTTGTTTTATGCAGAAGAATTTGTATTTTTGGGGGCATAGTTTGAGTACACATATAAATCACTGTGTAATTTTGAAATAAAGCTTATATTTTGTATTTCTTATTCTTATAATTTTTTTTTTAACACCCTTTCACAATTAAAAAATTAAAAAACCAGTTTTTCCCCTGTTGTGCAGCCCGGGAAATGTGTTTTAAATTTTATGCCCAAAAAATTTAAATTTTATTAAATATTTATTTTCATTATATTATTTATTTTCCCACTCTTCTTTACGTATTCGACTTATTTTTTTTAAATTTCCCAAATTAAAAGGGATAATTATTTTTTACACCTTTTTTTTTTTTTAACATTTTTAAAAATGTTTTGGTTTTACCCTGTAGGGTTTAATAAATTCATTTGTGCCAGTACGGCGCTGTCGGGGCAACCCCCCACAGTGTGAACCGACAGCGGCTTATTTATAAAAGTTTCCCCCTGGGGGCTACTATGGATCCCCATGGCTGACTGTAGAGATATACCCCAGGCTCCACTGGGCGCTGGGAAAATCCCGGGAAAACCCAAAAGGGTCAAAAGAATCTACTTTTTTTAAAAAGCGAAAACCCCCCTCCAAAGGGCCCCGGCAACTTTTTTTGGGCCGTTTGTTTGAAAAGGGTACACACCGGGAAAAAGGGACGGTCATTAAAGGGGGTTTTGTCTCGTTTACAATGATTGGGTTTTTAAATTTAAAAAGGGTTTTTAAAAAAACCCAATCAGTTTTGGGCAATATTTGTTCTTACAAATGTCCTACTGTTTTTGGGGTTTTTATCCCTGTTAGTATTTGTGCATCAGGCTCCTGAAATCCCTATGGGCAGTTTAAACCTGTTGATCTTTATCTCACTGGCTGTCAGTTGTAAATTTTTCATCTTTTTTCAAATTACGGGGTCAGGGGGAAACAGAGCCCCTCCCTGACAGTTTTGTTTTCTGTAGTGGAGGGAGGGGGAGGCGCCTGGCTTCTTTGTCTGTTTTAGTGGTTTAAAAACCTTTTTGGTGTGCCTCTCCCTCCTGCTCTCTTCATACACAGATTGAGGAGAGTAGAGATGAGGCTGATCTGTGGGTAGTAGAAAGTGTTTTTACAAATTAAGGTTTTTGGGGAAAACAAATTTTTATAAAAATAAAATTAAAAAATTGTTTTTTGGTGGAGTGTGGAATTAATTAACAAGGGGGGGTTTTAAGAATCAGTTTTTAAAATTTTTTTTTTTTGCGAGGGGGGCTTTGGTTGGGAAGGCCGGGGATTTTTTTTGCCCTTCCCCTGAAATTTTTGGAAACAGGGCAAAAAACCCCTCCCCCACAAAAATTTATCCCCCTCCCCCACCAAAACTATCCCCCCCCAAACCCACGGTTACACTATCCCCCCCCCACCCCTTCCAAAACCCCTTTCCCCCCTTTCCAAACCCCACAATTTAAAATTTATCCCCCCCCACCCACATAAATATCCCCCTCCCCACCCACTTTAAAATTTGCCCCCCCCCTCCACCCCATGCAATATTCCCCCCCAAACCCCCACCGGCCCCCCTTTTCCAAAATCCCCCCCCCCAAACCCACATACAATTTACCCCCTCCACTTTTTCCCTTGGTCACGCACCCCACCCACCTTCTAAAATAAACACCAGAAAAGAAAATAGAAAGTGTAACTCCTATCACGGGTTCAAAATTCAGGGAACATTTTACTTTTCCACTTTACCCACCCCTACAAAAACTCCAAATTTACTAACCCCAAATTTAAAAACAAACAACCCTCCATATAGGACCACATAGTGGTCAGACCCCAGCTCGGGTTTTAAAATCCCAAACAACAAAAGCCATATAGAAAACCACTTGGGGGGTTTCAGGACCCCGGGCTCGGTTATAACCTACAACCCCGCCATTGGACCACATTAGGGGCCAGCCACCAGCTCGGTCAATCACATTACAGTAAATTTCAGCACTGACCCAAATGGGAAGTAAAAAAACCCCTAAAATCAGGGACTCACCCGGAAAGATTTCCGATCTGAGGAGTTTTTCTTCACGAGTCTTTCTTATTCCCTTTTTGCCCTTCTGCATCCTTTTCCAACCCCGCCATGATGACTTTTTTCCCGGGCCAAAAACTCACCCCTGCAAAAAATTTTCACCCCAAAAAATTCTTAGAAGCCTAAAATTTTCCAGAAACCCTTTCCCTTTATTTCCCACCTCTGTAAAATTTTCCCAGGGGGGGGAAGAGCGGGTACAACCCTTTAACTTAGAGGTTTTGGTCCCTAAGGGGTTGGAGGGGGGGGAAAAAGGGAAAACCCTCTGGGGATAATGCGGGGAATTATACAGGCGGGGGGGCTCCCTTTAGGTTAGTATCCAGGCTTTTTGGGGCCCCCTTTAGGTATTTATTACAGGAAAGTTGGGGGTCCCTTTTTTAGGTAGTAAAAAGGCATTTTGGGCCCCTCCTTTGGGTTTAGTTTTAACAGGCAGTTAGGGGGTCCCCTTTTTAGGGAGTATAAGGCATTTTTTAGGATCTCTTTTAGATATATACGGGGCATTTAAAGGGCCTCCTTTGGGTAGTATCCCAGGCATTTTAGGGGTCTTTTTTTAGGGGTATACAGGCATTTTAAGGGTCTTTTTTAGGTTGTATACAGGTTTATTTTTGGGGCCCTTTCCTTTAGCAGTGTGCAGAAAGTCACCCCCCCCCCCCTTTTTAGTTGTGTCCCAAAATTTTCAGCCCCCCCTTTTAGCTATTTGGTTGCGGAAAGTCGGGGCCCCCCCTTTGCTGTGTGTGGTAGGGGGTGGGGGCCCCCTTTAGCTGTATGTAGGTGGGTCAGGGCCCCTTTAGGTTGTCAGGGCCCCCCTTAGGTAGTCGGGGGCCCCCTTTAAAGGTAGGCGGGCCCCCCTTTTTTTTAAGCCAGGGGCCCCTTAGTGGGCAGTGCCCCCCTTTATGTATTCGGGGACTCCCCTTTATGAGCCGGGGCCCCCTTTTTTAGTACCCAAAGGGGGCCCCCTTTTTGTAGCCAGGGGCCCCCTTTTATGTGTCAGGGCCCCCTTTACTAGCCGGGGCCCCCCCTTTTGTACCCCATGGCCCCCTTTAGTAGCCAGGGCCCCCCAATATTTCCCCGGGGCCCCCTTTTTTGTGTCGGGGGCCCCCCCCTTATTTAGCCGGGGCCCCCCTTAGTAGCCGGGGGCCCCCAATAGTACCACCCCCGCCCTTAGTAGCCGGGGGCCCCCCTTAGTAGCCGGGGGCCCCCTTATTACCCGGGGCCCCCCATAGTAGCCTGGGCCCCCCTTAGTAGCCGGGGCCCCCAATAGTTGGCCGGGGCCCCCCTTAGTACCCCGGGGCCCCCCCCTTTGTGGGCCAGGGGCCCCTTTTAGTTACCCAAAGGGGCCCCAATAGTAGCCAGGGACCCAAAGTACCCACCCCCCCCTTTAGTGGGCCCGGGGGGCCCCTTAGTAGCCAGGGCCCCCCCTAGTACCCCAGGGCCCCCCTTAGTACCCAGGGCCCCCCTTATTTGGGCGGGGGGCCCCCCTTATTAGTCGGGGGCCCCCTTTATATAGCCGGGCCCCAATAGTAGCCAGGGCCCCCCATATTTACTGGGGGGGCCCCCCCTTATTTAGCCAGGGCCCCCCTTAGTAGCCCGGGCCCCCCCCTTTAAGTAGCCAGGGCCCCCATTAATTTTGGCCGGGGGCCCCCCCTTAGAAAGGCCGGGGCCCCCCTTGTAGCCATGGGCCCCCTTAGTAGCCGGGGGGCCCCCCTTTTAGTATTTCAGGGGCCCCCCTTTTGGGTCCCAGGGGCCCCTTAGTACCCCAGGGCCCCCCATAGTAGCCTGGGTCCCCTTTAGTAGCCGGGGCCCCCCTTTAGACCCGGGGGCCCCCCCCTTTAAATAGTCAGGGGCCCCCTTAGTAGCCAGGGTCCCCCCTTGGGTAGTCGGGGCCCCCTTTAGAGCCATGGCCCCCTTTTAGTAGCCGGGGGCCCCAATGGTAGCCAGGGACCCCCTTTTAGTAGTCGGGGGCCCCTTTTTATAGCCGGGGGCCCCCTTAGAAATTTAGGGCCCCCCTTAGTAGTCAGGGTTTCCCCTTTAAAGTAGCCGGGGGGCCCCCTTAGTAGCGGGGCCCCCCTTTTTAAAAGCCAGGGGCCCCCTTATTTGTCAGGGGCCCCCTTAGAAACCCAAAGGGGACCCCTTTTAGTATTTTGGGGCCCCCCTTTGTAGCCAGGGCCCCCCTTGTGCCGGGGGGCCCCTTAGTACCCAGGGGCCCCCAATGGTAGCCCAGGGCCCCCCAATAGTAGTCAAAGGGCCCCCCTTTATTTGTCAGGGCCCCCCTTTAAATTTAGCCAGGGCCCCCCCCTTATTTTGCCGGGGGGCCCCCTTTTTAGAAGCCAGGGGCCCCCTTAGTAGCCGGGCCCCCCCCAAATTTGGTACCCCAGGGTCCCCCTAGTAGTCAGGGGGCCCCCCTTGGGTAGTAAAGGGGCCCCCTTAGTGTCAAGGGCCCCCATAAAAGCCAAGGGGCCCCCTTTTAAAGTATTTGGGGGGCCCCCCTTTTTTAGTAGTAAGGGGCCCCCTTAGTGGGCCGGGCCCCCCCATAAAGGCCGGGGCCCCCCTAGTGGGCCCGGGCCCCCTTTAGTAGTCGGGGCCCCCCTTTTTGTAGCCGGGGCCCCCCCCTTAGTAGTCGGGGCCCCCTTAGTCCGGGGGCCCCCCCCTTAGTACCCAGGGGCCCCCTTGTATTCCAAGGGGGCCCCAAAAAATGGTACCCAGTGCCCCCATAGTAGCCCGGGGGGGCCCCCCCATATTTCCCCGGGCCCCCCATGGGGGGGTTGGGGCCCCCCCTTATTTGCCGGGCCCCCTTTTTTGGCCAGGGGGCCCCTTTAGTGGGCCGGGGGCCCCCAAATGTTAGCCGGGGCCCCCAAATGTAGTCAGGGGCCCCCTTTTTTAGCCAGGGGCCCCCCTTAGATTTTTTAAAAAAAACAAAAAAAGCATAAAAAAAAAAACAGCCCTTCCCTGGCTCCGGCCCCCGCCCCGGGCCCGGTCCCCCCCGGGTTTTCCTCGAGCTCCCCCGGGCTCCGTATGGCCCCTTTTGCAAGGGGACTCACCGCGCCCCCAAAAACGCACCCAGTATTTTTGGGCCGGGGAAAAACCTGGCAGGTGAGGGCCTAACGCCTTCGGGCCTTGCCAGGGAGATCAAGTGGAGCGAGCTTTTAGGGGCGCTGTGCTCGGGCTGACACCGCCGCCCGGGGGGTCGGGGTTTTTTGCCCCCCAACCCCCGGGCCGGTCGGGGGGCCGCTGGGGGACGAAGGTCCCCGGGCGTCCAGTGCCCGGGCGTGGCCGGGGCCCCGGGGGAAAGGGCCCGGCATTTGCCTCCGGGGCCCCCGCGGCTCGGGAAAGGGGCCCCACCGGGGGATTCCCCGGCCCCCCGGGCCCGGCCCCACCCCGAGCCTGTTTTTTGCCCTATATATCCCAAGGTTCAGCTTTCTCCCTCTTTCATAAAAAACCCCTTATTTTAAAAGGGCTGTTTCTCCCCCATTTTTTTATTATAACCCTATATATTCAAGAGCTTCTCCCCTTTATCCCTTATATCACAGGTCATCTCTCTATCTTTAAAAACCCTTTATTTCGGGATTTCAGCTTCCTCCCCTTCTATACACCCTTGCTTCAGTTTGGGTTTATTATGGATGAAAATTATTAAAAATTTTCACCATTTTTTTAAGCAGCTTTTAAAGAGATTTTCCCCTTTTTAAAAAACAAAAATTTTCCCCAAATTCCATATGATAAAAAAAATAAATAAATTGCTGAGTTTAGACCTTTTTAAATTTCAATGCCCAAATAAGTCTCTTATGGCTTAGGAGAAAAGAAAAAAGAAAATATTACCTACAGCATAATATGATATCACAAACCCTATTTAGAAAAGTGAAGGTGCATTATGTTAGCTCGGCATAGTTTAGTGTTCACTGCACCCATTTGTCCTATGATAACTGTTACTATAGCTTCATCCTACCTCTCTTGAATACATAGAGACTTAGGCCCAAAGAGCAGGAGGTTGCTGTGTAGCATTTGACACCAGGTCGTCTTGCTATAGCAGATGAGCTCACAAAGCTTAAAGGGGTTGTCTTAGTACAAGGATTGCTTTTTATGTTAAAGACTTGCAAAAAAAGTCATTTTACAAATATACACTCAGGGCCCCACTTTATTAGGTACACCGCCCAAAATGCTCTTTAAAAACCTTAATTTCTAATCAGCCAATCACGGGCGGCAACCGTGTTTTTAGGCATGTAGACATGGTCAAGACAATCTCCTGCAGTTAAAAAACCGAGCATCGTATGGGGAAGAAAGGGGATTTTGGGTGCCTTTAAACGTGGCATGGTTTTTGGTGCCAGAAGGGTGTCTGAGTTTTTTCAGAAACTGCTGATCTCTGGATTTTCACGCACAACCATCTTGGGTTTCAGAGAATGGTCCAAAAAGAAAAAAACACCCAGTGAGCGGCAGTCCTGTGGGGGGAAATGCCCTTTTTGATGCCGAGGTCAAAGGAGAATGGGAGACGGTTCGAGCATAGAAGGAACAGGGCTCAAATAGCCCCCTGTTTCAACCAGGTAGGCAGAAGGCATTTGAACGCAAGTACGGGAACTTTGGGAGATGGGTTACGCAGCAGAAGACCACACGGGTGCCACTCCCTTTTAGCTAAGAAAGGAAATGAGGCTCCAATTTGCCCAAACTCATCGAAAAAATTGGACAGTAGAAGATTGGAAAAAAAAAGTTCCGGCTGATGAGCCGTTTCTTGGACTTCGGATGGGGGGGCGAATTTGGCGTCCAAAATGAAAACTGGATCCATCCTGCCTTGTATCAAACGGTTCGGCTGGTGGTGGTGGTGTCATGGTGTGGGGAATTTTTTCTTGGCACTCTTTGGGCCCCTTTGGTTCCAATTTTGGGGATGTTGCAACACCTTGTTGAATCTATGCCCGAAGAATTGAGGCAGTTCTGAAAGGCAAAAAAGGGGGGCCCAAACCCGTTTTTCTGCTTGTGTACTAATAAAAAAGGCGGTGGTGATGTCCATTAACAGTGTCCCACTTATTTGGATATCCCTCTTTTATGGGTTGGATCGCTCCTTAGGTCGCTATAGCACAGACCTGTTTGATCTCCCTGAAGGCTGCCAGCATTGATTGTATAGCTACGGGACCTGGCTTCTATGACCCTATTTAGAACCCCGTAAACACCCCCCCTGACTTCAAAATGAAACCAAAAAAAAACAGGCCCTGAGGAAAGTTTGAATCAATTTTTATGGGGAAAACCCCCTTTAATCATCACATACAAAAAAACCCCTAAATTCTCTTTATTTTAGCAATAATGACCTTAAAAAATTAAATTTTTTTAATTTCATTTATATCTCAGCGTTTGCGGTGTGTTGTCGTATTATCTGACTGTTAGCATTTATGTTTCAGCCATGGTAGTGTCCAACTGCACATTTATTTCACATTGTTTCGAGGTGCTCATCATTTTTGTTTTTTTTCATGACTTTGTTCAAATATGTAATATGTTGGAAAAAACATAGCAAAGTTTGAAATGTTGGGGGAAAAAATGACCATGAATTGGTTTTTACTAGGGCGTCTTTAAGCCATCTAATAGTGCTTATCAAATAAAGGCACAGGGACAAAAAAATTCACATATCATGCCCAAAATGGGTTGCATCCAAAATTTCGATTTATCCCTAAGGGCTGGGGCCACCCCAAAAACCAAAAGTAAAGGGAGTTCCATATTAAAGCAGTGGGGCCCCCCACCAAAAAAAATTTCACCTTCAAAAAAACTGTGGTCCCGCAGTTTTTTTCTTAAATTTTAAAAGGAAAGACATTTGGGGCAGCCTTTTCAGAAACCCCCCCAAAGTTAAATTTTAAAAAATTAACAAAAAAACTATTTTTAAATTTTTAAATTTAAAAGTTTTTTTTTTTTGCCTACAGCTGCCCTTTTAAAATAAAAAAAAAAAACTTATACTCTCCTCTTCTCTCACCACGAATGCAGCGCTGCGCGAGTCAAATCCACATTTGGGCTTTTGTTTTTCTCATCCTTTTATCCAAAAAAGATATCACCGTGGGAACCAATTTTCACATTTCCATTGGCTGCATCCGTTCAAAAGTAATTGCTTTGAAAAAGTGCTTTCAGCCAAAATTTGCCGTTGGGTGGGAGTGAAGGGCTCATTCAGAAGAACCCGCAGATTTTGGGAATGGGGCCAGAGTTAAAGGGGTTTTGCCACGAAGTAAAAAATTTAGTGTTTGTAAATGAAAAAAATAAACATTTTCACCATTATCATTACAAAAAATTTTTGGACCCCTTTGGTTTAGTGCTCCCTTTTGTTTGGGTCCATTGTTTTCGCTCATCTCCAGGGGATACGACCAGGGCTGAGAGCTCCTCAGTCCTGGTCGCACATGCTCAGACATCACCTCTCCTCTTAGGCAGCTACTGAGTGTTCAAAGCCCAGGTGCTGTCATTCTACTCCTGTCCTCTGTATTCCTAAGTAATTAGTCAAACAGTGCACATAAATAAAAAAAGAAACCTCAGTCAGGCATATGCATTGATAAAGAGAAAAAAAAAACATAGGTTTGTTTCCTGCAGGGATTTGAACCGAAGACCCTTGTGTTGTGCCTGGAGGCAAAAGTTTTACCTCTGAGCTACATTGTAACTGCTCACAGCTCTTTACATAAACAGACCTTTCTTTGACTACAGAGAGGAAAATCCTGGTGATGTCATCCTGCTGGGTCACATGATATGCAATTCAAACAAATCACACACGCCCCCTTCTGAGCACACAGAGCTGAAGAGCTGGATGCAGGAGATATGAAATGAGATTGTGGCAAAACCCCTTTAAGAGGAGAGTGTAACTTTTCTAATATTTAAAGGACAGGAGTATGCTAAAAAAACAACAACAAAAATTGAACTGGACAACAACAACAGTCACATCACAACGTTTAATTTTTATTGTTAAAATCAATCATAGTAAAAATCATAGATAAATGCTGTAGACAAGGATCTTTCTGAATACAATAGTGACACGCTGCCGATAGAGACAGGGAGGACTGACTCAAAGGGCTGACAAGATCAGATAGTTATGAAGACCAGATGTGTACCTTCACTAGTAGCCACATTCTTCAGGGCTTTGGTCGGGGTGTGATCTGTACTTGAACTCACGTCGGATGAGATGCTTGAGCTGCCTTTGCCTACAATAGAGAAGATATAAAATAAGAATCACTGGATTATTGAACAAACATAAAATATAAGGTATATTACGTATTCTTTCATCTTTAAAATCACTAATAATATATATGGTGTATTAAATGGTGCGTGAATTAGGATTTTAACCATTTTTTGCCATTTTATTTGTTTATTAATAAGGATGTCATTTTTGGTAACTTTATGCATTGACATTTTTGCTGTACCCAAAGCCAGACAATGGCTAAAATAGGTAAAATGAGGCCCCACAATGGATCAGATTGTGGCCTTATTCTGATCACAATCCCTTGTACAATTCAAATGGATTTCTCCTCTTTAACACTTTATGATAATGAGCAAAAAAAATTAGCTGTAATTCTCAACAATTCCTGTCTATGGAATGAAAATACACAAGATGCCCAAGGATCAGTAGGAATCCAGTTCAGTACATTGACAGTTAAACCAGGCCCTTGACCGCTCCTGTCACCTGCACCTCAAGAACATCTCCAGAATCCGTCCTTTTCTCACTGTGGAAACAACTCAAACTCTCATTGTTGCTCTTATTCATTCTCGTCTTGACTACGGTAACTCCTTGCTTATCGGTCTCCCTCTCTGTAAACTCTCCCCTCTCCAATCTGTCCAGAATGCAGCAGCCAGGCTTGTCTTTCTTTCCAGCCGCTATACTGATGCCTCTACCCTGTGTCAGTCACTGCACTGGTTGCCTATCCAGTACAGGATACAACATAAACTCATCACTCTACCCCAATAAAGCTCTCCACAATGCTGCCCCCCCCCCTACATCTCCTCCCTCATCTCTGTCTACCACCCTACCCGCTCTCTCCGTTCTGCTGATGATATCAAGTTACACTCATCAATCATCCGAACTTCCCATGCCCGTCTCCAAGACTTCACACGTGCGGCACCATTTCTCTAATATGCTACCGCGGGCGATCAGGCACACTCAGAACTCTCATAGCTTTAAAAGGGCCCTGAGAATACATCTTCTCACTCTGGCCTACCAGAATCCCTAATGCTAACCCCCCACCCTCTCCCACCTCGCACTCCCTAGCGCACTCATCTCATCTTTGGCACTTAACTGTATATAGATGTACTGTTTGGGTGTCAGGTTCATCCGAATTCTACGTATAACAACCCCATATTTATGTTACATGGCTGGACATTGTAAATCTAGCACTTCTTACCCTTCGTCTCTCCCGTACACCCTAATAGATTGTAAGCTCTTGCGAGCAGGGCCCTCTCACCTTGTGTCTCATCTGTAAGTAGCTTTTCATTGTGCAATGTATTGCTTCTGTCTGTACCTACACCCTCCAAATTGTAAAGTGCTGCGGAATATGTTGGCGCTATATAAATAAAGATTATTATTATTATTATTATTATTAAACCAACTGTAATTTCAGGAAATGAAGAATATCCAGCATCTCCATTCAAGTAAAAGCCATACAGCATACAGGAACCATAAAAACGGGACAAAACTGACGCATTTCAGATATTGTCAGTTAAACCCCGAGTCATAGCAATGCGTCAGTTTTGACCCGTTTTAAGGTTCCTGTATGCTCTTTTTCTAAATAAATTGTGGATTTTAATTGAACGGAGATGCTGGATGTGAGGTTCATGACATAATTTACCCCTTCAATTCTTATAATTGACTAAAGTTCACCCCCAGTTAAGTCACATGAACCAGGATGCAGCATTTCAGGATTTTTTTTCCCACTGCACAACAGATGTTATTGAGAAAGTGGCTTGTTAGCTTCAGAGACCACTGTGTGTGCAATTTCGCACCTCAGGTAGACCCCGTGGAGTCCTGGTCATCATCACTGCAGGGGATCAGGCCACCCAGCATTGAAAAATAAGATTCTGTAGACACTTAGGGTGCGTTCCCACAGCAGAGGACAAATACTGGTCGGTTTACCCGACTGGTATTTGTCCTGTTTTGCGTGCGTCCCCATGGCCGCGGGTGGGCTACTTTTCTCCGCGATGAGCAGAGAAAAGCCCTCCCCCTTCACAAGCACAGATTCCATCCGAAAACCGGACGGAAGATTGTGCTTGTAGAATGTTTTGCGGGTGGACTGTGGGCGGAAAAACCGCCAGACGGAAAACTCGTGCAGTGGGGACTGCTGCACGGGTTTTACGTAGAGCACCACTGTGCTCATTTTTGGCCGGTTTTTCAGGCGGTCTACAAAACCGCAAACCGCCTAAAAAAACGTCCGAAAACCCGTGCAGTGGGGACATGCCCTTAGTCACCGTAGTTTTATGCCCACTTCAAGTCATATCAGTACATCCTAAGCACACTCCGATTTCATATTTGTAAATCTGAAAACGACAAATACGGACTAATACTCTCTCATTTGTAGGACCAACGGGTAAAGAGAAACGGGAAACTGATACCAGGAACAGAGCAGCAACCCCGAGTTTGGTACCCCAATGTAGCTTGGGCCCATCCGGTCCCCATTGTACCAGGGCTGCCGACTCCTGCACCCTGGGTGAGCTGGCTGTGCCAGTCAGTGCAGAGCAAGGTACTGCCTAGCTAGATGAAAGGTCTCTGATGTAGCTCCAATCGGGGTGAAGCATCTACTTGAGGGGAGCACAATAAAGGTGAAGGGAGACCTATAGGCCATGCCATGTTCTCATGGAAAATACAATGCACAAATAAGCTCTAGGGAAGAAAGCTAGGTCTTTGGTGCTACTTATTAGAAGCAGCTTCCCACTACACTGGTTGCTCAGATGCTAGCTGACTATGCCAACCGACCACAAAGTGCCATCCTCTTTGTTCTCATGTGACCTCATGGTAAAATCACTTTAAGCCACATCCAATCCATTAATGAGCTTCGAAAGAAAACTGGAGTTTTAAGCTAAACCCAAAACTCCGAAATAAGAAAGAATTGCCCATTGGTGGGCGGGGCTAACACCTACTCATGAATAAGATTTGAGGGGCAAATTCTCTAAAACTACAGCATCTTAAAAAAATAAGGGACACAGCGCTTGAAACAGCATGTCTGACACTGGCTTGTGCTGCCCTCAACCAGGGGGGCATAACCTATGTGACAGGTTCCCTTTAAGGAATGCTCCACAAAGGGAGACTTACATGCCATACAGTAGGAAAGGTATGTTTTTATATAGTAAATCATTAAGTAGAAATATAGGGCCTCATGTATGAAAACTTTCTAGGTTTAAGACTTTCTTTGTTGCCCATAGCAACCAATCAGAGCTCTCATTACATATTATACAGAGCTCTGATTGGTTGCTATGGGCAATAAAGAAAGTCTTAGACATAGTTTTCATACTTTAAGCCCATACTGTATATAATAGAATAGAATATGTGTGTCTTCATTAGACGGTTACTCCAACATGATCCATATAGTTACTGTCCAACTAGTAGGTGGCTATGTTTAGGACCCCAGTTAGAAATAAAGCCTAAGGCATGAATCTAATTGCCTGTTATATACTATACATCTTAAACATGAGTGCACCTATAGTTATACATGTTTCCTGCCCCCTCCTCTCAGAGATGCAATACTTAAAGGGGTTTTGCCATGATGTAATGTTGACGTGGGATCCTCCAAAATGGGTATTTCATCCCTTTTCTAAATATATATGATTACAAAAAGTGAAGCCTCTGAGAGCTACAGCATTGCTCAGTCCCCATTTTTTGATGCATTTTTTTGTGCAGAAATGTACAGCATTAACTGCTCTGCCTTTCTGCACAAAAACTCACCAAAAACGCATCAAAAACGCACCAAAAGTGCTCCGTGTGAAAGCACCTTTATAGTGTAGTTTATTTTAGAAAGTGGAGAGGTAAGAGAACAAGGGACATTTTGTAAGCGGATATTGTATGTGGGTTTGTGGGGGCTTTGTGCCAGGGCTGATTTTTATTCCCAGTCCGGCCCTGCATGTGAGATTTTCAGAGCTTGGGTTATTTTTTAAAACCTAACCCTGCAATACACTTTTCCACTACTTTATATCTGAGCTGTCTAATATGTGTATTGGTTTTTATGATGCTGTTTCTTCACTAACATTCTCTAAAAAACAGCTGTTGTTATATTGAATATAAATTACATACAGATGTACTCTATTTACTAATTAGGTGGCTTCTAAAGGCAATTGGTCACACTAGATTTTATTTAGCGGTATCACAGTACAGCGAGCTAAATATATAAGCACTCAACACCTTTCAGTATTTTTAATTTGCAAAAATTTGGAAAAGCACAAACCATTTTCTTTACACTTCACAAATACTTGCTACTTTGTGTTACTATATCATATAAAATATAAAAAAAATAGATTTAAGGTTAGGCTATTACTGGGGTACTACTAAAATCAACAGCTAACTAAAAGGGTGCTACTGCAGTACCCTAACTAAAGTTACATTACAGAAACTGTGTGCCGTTTACTACTTCTTTTTTTTACAAAACACTTTAGCAAACTATATATATTCTGGACCAACCAAATACACATATACTCAGCTCAAAATGAGGTCACAGCAATCAAACTCTTACTTCTTGCAGTCATGGAAAATCTTCGTTATATGACCTATTTACACTGTTTGATTTACATATTCTGATTTCAGTATATGATTGGTGGATTGTCTATTGATGTATTCTCCCATATTCATGTGAATTTATATGTTGTCCATATGCACCTACTGTTTCCACTCATGCATGAGTGAGTTATCTATGTTCATATATGAGTTTATATGCTGCTTATATTTTCTTTAATCATGCATGGGTGATCTTGTTACACTGCACTGCACTTGGGCACTTTTTGCATACTTATGTTTATAGCTTTATAAGATGTTTATTCACATCTACAACTGAGGGTACGTGTATAACATAGTACTTTCATGGATAGATTTTTTTGCTATTCACTTTGCACTTTAATCTGTGAGCTGCTTCACCATACATTTTGTACTTATGTGTATACTTGGTGTTCTATGGTAGTTATCTGCAATTTTGCATATCTATCATTTTTCTGTTATCTGCCTATCATATACCCTCTGATGTCGACTTCCCTCTGATTGTTTGTACCTCTCCACCTTTTATCCATATTTTTTAAATTCCTTTTGATAATCATGTTTTTCATGTATTTTCTCAATAAACGTATTCATTATTCATGAACGTGTTTGATTGCTGTGACCTCATTTTGAGTTCAGTATACTTCTTTCTTTTATTGTTTTTATGTTCTTTGAATGACCAAGAATATTGGCCAGGAGTGTGCTAATTATTGGTGTATATGGTCGCTACTTTTTGTGACTACTAGGTTCTGTAACCAGACACAAGTTTTAGGTTGTGCATGTTTTATCGCCTCAAAACAAACAATCAGAGCGTTTATTTTTCCAGAGCACTATATGAAATGAAAGCTGAGCTCTGATTGATTGCTACGGGCAACAAAGACAATGTTCTTCTTACTCTTACAAGTATTCAAACCTAAGACCCATAGGGGGACATGTATGATCGGGGTTTACGCTTGTTTTCTGCCGTATAATGCGCTTCTCTGTGCCGGCTCCACTGTTGGACACACCTCTCCTATGTGTTAGGCACATTAGGCGCAAGGTTCGCCACTTTCTAATGCGCCTAACATGAAGGGGCGTGCTGTGGGCGTTCTGGGGCGGGACGCACCACATTCGATAACACCGACGCATATATGAAAGCGGGTCGGCAAAGTAAGGCGCATTACAGCTCCGACAGGCAGACCAATTTCAATGTGGTCTGTGTGCCGGAGGCGTCGAAGTTTGCCCCACATGTATGAGCGCACTTCGGCGCCAACATACATCAGGCGCAGGTTTCACGGAAAAAAACTTGAAAACAGGCGCTTCGACGCGCCGATCTTCATACATGTCCCCCATAGAGTTTTATAGTCTTGGTTGGACTAGGTACTAGACCTCTAATGATACATAAGGCCCAGAGAGTTTTCAGTCTTAGTTGGACTAGGTACTAGACCTCTAATGATACATAAGGCCCAGAGAGTTTCCAGTCTTGGTTGGACTAGGTACTAGACCTCTAATGATACATAAGGCCCAGAGAGTTTTCAGTCTTAGTTGGACTAGGTACTAGACCTCTAATGATACATAAGGCCCAGAGAGTTTTCAGTCTTGGTTGGACTAGGTACTAGACCTCTCATGATACATAAGGCCCAGAGAGCTTCCAGTCTTGGTTGGACTATGTACTAGACCTCTAGAAACATATAAGGTTTAGAGAATTTCCAGTCTTGATTGGACCTCTACTAGACCTCTAATTATACATAAGTCCCAGAGAGTTTCCAGTCTTGGTTGGAATAAGTACTAGACCTCTCATGATACATAAGGCCCAGAGAGTTTCCAGTCTTGGTTGGACTATGTACTAGACCTCTAGAAACATATAAGGTTCAGAGAGTTTCCAGTCTTGGTTGGACTATGTACTAGACCTCTCATGATACTTAATTCCCAGAGAGTTTCCAGTCTTGGTTGGACTATGTACTAGACCTCTAGAAACATATAAGGTTTAGAGAGTTTCCAGTCTTGGTTGGACCTCTAATAATATTTTTTTTTTCATTTGCTTAGAAAAATAAGTTACTCATCTGTGATACCAGCACATCTCCATAAAAAAAAAACAAATAGATTTTTACACTACCAAGATGGTACCATCTACAAATGTGGATTCCGCTTTGGATTCCTCGTTAAAATCCTTGTGCGTTCCGATGGACATTCATGTGAATGGCAAGTCTGCGCGCGCTTTAATTCACACAAAACAACAGGGAAAATAAGGAATGCATAGTGATTCTCCTATGAGGCTAACCCACGTCCAAACCAGAGGGAAAAACCTCTCTATTAAGTAAAAAAATTCTTGGCAAAAATCCGTGTCGCCTCGGATTTCTGCCAAGGAAACCATGTTGAACTTATTCGGTGTTAAAAATCTATATGATAAAGGAATACAAACTATAGATATTTTTAGGTTTACCTGCAAAGAGGATGTTGCAGAGATATATCCATAAATCTAAATTCTAATATCTGCAATGATGTACGGGAGCAGTAGTTAACAATGACCATACTAAAGTATCCCAACCACATAGTGTTTGCTGGGCTTTACAGCCTGTATGACCTCTGGCAAACTTTATTATACAGGATAAAATATAGACTGAGCAGTGGCATCCAATAAAGCAAACTGTCACATTCTAAATGCTTATCTCCTGGTGAGCATACGGTCAGAGAGTCTGTTTATTAAGGAGTCGTATATTCCAGGTTCAATGGCCCATTTAACCAGTTAATGATGCAACAAAAATAGCCATGTGTGGAATATAAATCAAGAAGAACACCAATGTGTTGAGTAAAAATTGCTTAAATTCCTTTGTGCATAGACCATACAGGCATCACACCACAAATATTTACACACTTCTTCAAGATTTTGATTTAATTTAAGAATTGAACTGCATCCTAAGCATCAAAAAGTGGTTGTTACTGTTAGTGATATTCCAAATAATGTCATTAACTTGTAAGTTAACTTTTCATAGTTCTTTCCATTATATTTATTTTTCTTACAATGTACACAGTCAATCTTTAGTATTTCCTTAAAGTAAATGTTCCTGTAGTAACCCCTTAAAGCCAGTCATAATTTTTTGGCTCGTTTTTTTTCCTCCCTGTCTTCCAAGAGCTATCTTCTTTTTTTTGTGAACAAGAAGTAGTTTTTAATACTGCCATTGAAAGTAGGGTCAGGACGACCCTGCTTTCGTCAGGACGGGTAGGTGGAGTTCCATTAAGGGAGGCGCAATGTGCCTTATTTGCCTGGGGCACCAGAATACTTTGTCCCAGTCCTGATTAAAAGTACCATAGACTATACCAGAAAACTGAAAAATAGATTGTAAGCTCTTGCGAGCAGGGCCCTCACACCTTGCGTCTCATCTGTAAGAAGCTTTTATTGTGTAATATCTGTCTTTTGTCTGTACTTATACCATCTAAAGTGTAAAGTGCTGTGGAATTTGTTGGCACAATTTAAATAAAGATTACTATTCTTATTAAATGTGAAAAAAACTACTTGCACCATGTTTGCGGGGGTTATTTTTTTTAGTGTTCAATATTCGGTATAAATGATGTGTTATTTGTATTCTGCAGGTTGATACGACTCTAGTGATGCCAAATATGTATGGTTTTCATTACTTGTTAGCACTTTTAAAAAAAAAATACATTCTCTGTTTTCTAAATATGTGCTTTAGTGCCATTCTCTGTGACCAAAACCTTTGGTTTTTCACCTATGGACCTCAATGATAATGCATTCTTTTTGCGGGCTGAAGTTTAGTTTTTATGGGAACCATTTTGGGATAGATGCGACTTTGATCATTTTCATCCCAGTTTTTACGGGACAGTAAATGACCCAAATTAAATTATACATACAAATTCTGCGTTTAATTTTTTTTTTGTTCAGCATACGTGATAAATTATGTTATATTTTAAAAGAGCAAACTTTTAAAACTGCAATGATTACAACTGAGTGTAAGGATTTTGTTTTATTCGTAAACTGGTAAAAGGGGGGGTGATTTCACTTTTTAGTATTTTTTTTTTTAATACTTTTAAAACATTTAGTCTCCCTAGGGTACTTGACCCCTACTGGGCTTGATTGCTTGTACACTCTTCTGAATTCTAAAAATATTTCAGCAGGGTGTAACAAAATGGCGGTTCTATTCCTTCCCGCTTGGGATGCTGATCATACAGAGAAAAGGTGCACAACACCACTTCTCTCTCACTTATGCGCTGCAGCTACAATCGCTGCCTAAATGTCTAACTGGTTAAATAGCAGGCTCCATTTGCTTCTGTTAGCGGTGGGTGTTAGCTGCAATTACTAGCTAGCATCTGCCTCCTATGTCGCAGTGTTACTGAATATTCACTCTACATTGGACCTTACTGACAACAGTACATCCATTGTCAGTAAGGGGTTAAAAACAGAATTTGCAGAATGGAGAAAAGACAAGAATAATTTTTAATTATGAACTATGAAAAAGCAAATACCCATCTCAGACCTACATACTGTGTCTATAAAGGTTGAACATGTATTTAAAATAGTAATTGTCACGGCCACAAATTGGCCTATGGTGTGCTACACGTAACACTCATTGTGAGTCAGTCGGTCCTGGATTCATCTCCACTAAGGTATATGTTAGGAACTGTCAAAATTGATATAGGCAGCTTAGAGATGCCCAACTACAGCTGCAGAAAAACGGTTAGTAGTTTAGTGGTCCCAAACCTAGTGAATGGTTCCCTGTTAAGTTGCTGCTAAGTCCCCTGCAACCTGGATTTGTTTCAACATGATGTCTACTTTGTGTCACATCCAGGGCTGTGGAGTCCGAATCGTTATAAAATGGACCGACTCCCAAAATATATAATAACTTTGTACAGTTCGTTCAATGTAGTGCCAGGAGCAAGAGGAATTGAGTCTTGCCAGTGCTACTGCTCCCATATCTTCAGATTCATCACATGAGGAGTTTAATTTTGAAAAGTATTTGGATGACACGGAGCAGGAAAAGCGTTGCTGCAGGCGAAAAGCTTCCACTCCCATAGCAAACAGATTGACCATATTTCACCAAAATTTTTCACCTGCTTTCAAAGAAGTAGAAGCATTTAACCATTCATCAAAACTGACTGTGCATGAGGCAATTCCTTTATACACTGATGGTTAGAGATGTTACCCATGTGGTCATTGCTTTGCCACCAACCCAAGTTAGTGTAGGGAGGCTGTTCTCTAGCCTGGAAATAATGAGATCAGATGTGAGGAGGATCTGATGGAGGCAGTACTATTTCTCAGAACAAATTCATAAACTAGCTCCACAAATGTTATTCAGGATTTTTTTTGTTGAAAACTGTGTTTTTCACACTTACTGCACTGTTTTGCATATTTACAATTTATTAAAGTTTTTTTGTGTTGTAAAGTTGTGTTCAATAAATATATTTTACATTGACAAGCAAAAGAATTACAATGTTTTGAACTTTTAACTTTCAGGCTTCATATCTCACCATTAACTACAGCTTTGAACATGAGACTACCATCATTTTATTGACATTTAGCTATCTCATACATAACTTTGACCAGCAACTATTTAGCATATGCTTAGTTCTGCAGATTCTTGTCATGTAAAACTGCATTGTTACCGTTTTGCTCCTGGTGGTGGGACAATCTTTTTCTTCTTGTATACTACAAATTACAACCTGTTCTCACATTCCCTAATAGCTCATAGTGTTATTAGATTGATCCCCAAGCATAAGGTCACTGGTTCGAGCAGCCATGAAGAAGATTTCCCAAGAAAAGAGAAGCCGCATCATCCAGCTCATCGACAGCGATCTCTCGGCCAAGAAAATTGCCAAACTGCATCATGTGAGGCCCTGACAGCTGGAAGAATATGAAATGAAGTCCATCCAACCATTTATAAGCCAAGAGGTGAAGTCCAGGCAAAATATCAGAGTCAACAAGTTGGCTCATCACAAGGTCAATCAGTTCTAATGCAACAGACACAGCAGTGGAGGTGGCCCGTAGACTTCATAAGAGTGAGATCACAGACGTCCATGCAAGTACCAGGCAACACACATTACACAGGTCTGGAATGATGGCCTGAAAAAGGTGAAGAAGCCTCGACTTCAATCTCGTTATAAGAAGCGTTGGCAAAGAGTTTTCAAAAAAGTACGAAAAATTAAAGATAGGAATCAGGTGATTGGGAGCGATGAGATGAAATTCAATAGACCGGGCTCTGATGGGGGCAAATGGTTTTGGAAGAATTAAGGGAAAAGGAGCTAACGGAGCAAGAAATTGAAGAAACTGTCAAGTTCGCCGGAGGAAGCCTGATGATGGTTGTTTCACAGTCAAAGATGTTGGATACTTGACCAGGATCAATGTTGATCTCAATGCTGAGCTATATGTGAGTACCCTACAAGATGAGTTACTTCATATACTCGAGTAGTATGGGTATGAAAAGGACGACATAGTGTTCCAGCAGGACAACAACCTCAAGCATATGTCAAGGTTGGAGAAGATATGATTCAATGACAATTAAGTAAAGTTGCTGTATTGGCCTCCATAGTCCCAGACCTCAACCAAACCAAACACTGGTGGATAGAGTTGCGAAAAGTCTGTATTCATACCCAAGTCCAGTATGGACCAACATTGGGAATGTGTAGAAGAGATCTGGGATCAGATTTTGGTCAAGACATGCTTGAATCTGATCCAAGGCACAGAAGGATTGAGGCAGTATTGAAAGCCAAAGGTGGATTTACCAAATACTAAGAAAATAATAAAAATTAACATTTTGATCTTTAGGTGCAAAACAGTAACAATGCAGTTACATGATAATAATCTGCAGAACTAAGCAGATGCTACATACTTGCAAGTCAAATGTATGTATAAAATAGATAAGATGATTGTCTATAAAATGATGGTAGTCTTTAGTTTAAAGCTGATGGTAAGATATGGAGCTTGAAAGTCAAAAGTTCTAAACATTGTTTCCATTTTGCTTGCCTGTGTATGTTCTATCTAAATAGCTTGATTATTGTATCATAAGGTGATAAAAAGCCTGATCTTACCAATTTACTACAGTAAAGTTATCACTTAAACATACACCACGCCACAGCCCTGGTCACATCAGATCCATCAGATGGGAGAAGCCAAGTTGCAGATGACTCAGAAACAACTTAAAAGAAGCCTATGCTCTACTTGTCACTTTTGCAACTTGCTCCCTAGAAAAACTATTCACTTTGATTACTTCTTTAATCAATGATGTCAGAAGACAGTCCTTCAGTGCAGGCCAGATAACCCATGTAAAATTATATTTTATACAATTAAACAACCAACTATAACTAGTAAGTATTAAAGTGTCATATAGACATATGGGATTTTGCATTAGATTTTGTTACCTTCACAGGTAAGTGATACAACAACCCAGGTACCAAGTAAACCACATTTCCAATTAAAAGATCAGCAAGCAAATTTCCTAGCATGAGATATATGTAAGAGTGCCTGTTGAATGACATGTGTATTATCAAGCTGTCAGGTTTCTAAAGTGCAACAAGGTTACAAATCTAATCTATCATATTATTAAGAAAGTATCATGTGGGCTTATGAAGGGCAATTTAAAAACCGAACGATCCTCAGTGAAAATATCCTTGAATAACCATACTTGTAATTTAGTCCCATTAAAATATTGGCTCCATTTAATCACATATTCCTAGAGTTGTTACCTGCCACATATGATTGATTTAAATGGTGACCAGTAAATAATAATCATTCCTACATTGCTGGTGGCTGGGTTCTCGGGATCACACATTTTGGGGCATGTGCAGATCGCTCTGGCTTTGGCCACTGCAACTAGAGAATCTAAATTCTTTTAGAACTGCCTCTGGGCGTGCGCAGCAGTCCAGGAGCAGGTCATTATTACAGCAGCCTGTACGCTGTGATTAGGGAGGTACAAGATACTCTTTGCTATGCATTAGAGTCCTAAAGCTGCTGTGTATTGTTACCATGCCAGCTTTGGGGGCGTGCCCCTACAGTGTTGCGACATGGTGATGAAAGAGGAACATCTCAACATTGTACCGCCCAGGATTTTCAATGTTGAAATGCCCCTTATATAGCTCAGGAACAGACTAGACGAAGACATAGTCAAGGAGGTGAAACAACCCCTTTAAGCACTACACTAACTAGCCACATTTCCTCCTTTTTCTCTAGGGAAATTGGGCATAAGGAAATTCAGCATCAGAGGTGTAACTTCAAGCTCTTGGGCCTTAGTGCAAAAAGTGAAATGGGGCCCCCCAGTTACCATCTGCCATTTACAATACAGATGGGCAGAAGGGTTTTTGGGCCCCCTCAGGCTACAGGGCAGGTAGCGACTGCTACCACTGCATCTCCTATAGCTACGCCCCTGTTCAGCATTCTGAGTGGTACCCCTGCCTCACAGACCTGTACTACAGAAGTCACGGCTCAGTGGAGAACATGTAGAAAAGCAGTCTCTCAAAAGCAGTCTTCAAATAGCTAAGTCAAAAATTCTGCAACATAGAAAATAACAATAGTATAGAAAATACACACTGCATCAGTTCCATGGAGAACCTTCTACCCTGAACTTGCTTTAAGTATAATAACTTTGAAAACATTAAGACCCATACTCATGGACCCTTTAAAATCTGTCTATAGGACAAAAGAGTACAACTCCTAAGCTTAAACAAAGGTCATTTGCAGGCAGACTTGCTCCTTCTCTGTCTGGAATTGCCCATCATGCCAATCCAGACAATTCACGGCCTCTTTTGGAGATGCAAAGAAATTGGGTTTTTCATAGCAACCACTTACAGCCGGAGTACAGCATTGAGTCCTACAACTTTAACACCATTTGCTTTCCTCTTTTGTATATCCACTGAATAAGCCAAGAACATTAAGAACGTATGCCTTTCAAGGTCAGGTCAGCTTTCTCTCATGTTTTTGCAATGTCATATCTCTGTAGTGTAAAAATTTCATAACTCAGTAGAAGGTGGCAACAAAGCTCTTATAGGAACATGTTTGGTGTATTTAATACTAGGGTCAGAGAGTCTATACCCACTACTTAAAGTAACAGGTGTCAAAAACTTCTATGGGATTAGACCCTTCAAACTCTGCAGTCTGCATAGTGTCCAGCTCCTCTCTGTGACTTCTTGAGCTATTTGCAGAGTAGAGTACTTCAATTAGCACCGCCTCTTTACTTGTTGTACCAACACCTACAGATGCTTATTGTCACATTCGTGTCATCTGGCTCTGGTCGTCAGCGACGGCCGCTGCGATCATAACTGCGGCTTTGCTTTATCCTGTGTGAACACAGTCCTCTACCTTGGACTTTAATTGAATCCTGGCCAATGCCCGTGGCCAGGAACTTTCCAGCACTCTCTGGGTTAAAGGGAACCTGTCACATAGATTATTCCTCCCTTGCTGAGGGCAGAACAAGCTAGTGTCAGACCTGCTGATTCCAGCACTGTGTCCCTTATTCTGTAAGGTGCTGTAGTTTTCGTGTATTTACCACTCAAATCTGCAGTTTTCAGCCAGAAGAGTCATTCGAAGAGTCCTTCAGAGAGTCAGTTTGTTTCAAACCACGCCCACCTGAGGCTAGTCCCGCCCACCTCAACTGACAAACCTATTACTTTGAATAGGTAGAAACGTGAATAACTGTCAGTGGGCGGAGTTCGCCTTTGGTGGGCGGAGCTAACACCTGCTCATGAATAAGATTTATGGGGTAAATGCTCTAAAACTGCTGCATCTTACAGAATAAGGGGCACAGTGCTGGGAACAGCAGGTCTGACACTATCTTGTGCTGCCCTCAGCAAGGGGGGCATAACCTATGTGACAGGTTCCCTTTAATCAATTCTCTTGGTGATGGACAGGTTCTGCTCCCTATCACTTCTGCTCTGTTTCCTCCCCTTCCCTATTTATAGTCACCACTTCCTTCCCTCTTTGCCTGCTATAGGTTTTTCCACTGTAGTTCGCTGTCCGTTCTCCTGTTGTTTCTGTGCTCTCCTGACCTTTCACTTTGGACTCTGGTTATCCTCTTTGTCTCACGTCTCTGTACCTCGCTGCCCATACTGCTGCCGACTTGGACCACCCGAACACGTTTATTGTTCTGTGTTTGTTTGTCCTGTCTGTGTTGCACCTATATCAGTGCAGCCATCAGTCTTCCGGTTGGGGCCGGCCTATTAAGGAGTCGGGTTCCCCAAAAGACAGGGACAGGGGCTGGGATCAGAGTCAGGGCCCCTGACACTTATACTGCAAAGTGCTCCAATCTTGTAGCCGCATCTCTGCACAGCTCCAACAAACACTCTGCTCTAGAGAGAGTGGACATTTCAGTGCCATCTTGATCCTCCTTCACAGCCCCCTTGTACACCTTAATTCTTATCATATTGCCTCACTAAGTGTCAAGTTAAAGTTTTTATTCATTAGGCTGCTTTAATAGCAGGGCACGAGACTACAGAGCTTTAAAGAGTTAAGCAAGTTCCTGTGCTGCTGATAAGACAAAGCAGGAAGTGACATCAACATTTGGGCCACTGAGGCCACAGAGATGGGTGGTTGGTAACCTAGGAAACCTTCTGTAAAGAATTAGGAGATAACAACTGCTACAGCCCTGAAGTAAAATATAATAGTCTTTATTTACCATTGCCCACATGTTTAAAGCTAACTAAAGGTTGCTAGATCTATGGTACTTTCTTTATCAAATTATAATGTGATGCAGTGCATAAAGACTACCCTTGTCAAAATGCAAACCCTGACATTAAGAGATATTCAAGTGATTAGCTTTAAACATGTAGGCAAAGGTAAACAAAGACTTTTATGAAATACATTGCTGTTCTGATTTTACTTCCCATCAAGTTAGGAGCAGATCTTATCTCCTGCTTTTGCACAAAAGCTTCTTTAGTTACCGTCCACTTCTCTCTGTCTAACAGGCTGCAGCAGCAGTGGCCGGGATAGTGACATCACTCCCTGTGGTGTTATCTTCAAGACAGAGCTTATTTATCTATGTTACTGACAAACTTTAACCCTTTAGGGCTTTGTAGCATTGTGCACTGCTGTTTACAAACCTCCAGCACTAATGTCCCTCTCACAGGATCATCTAGGAACAGCAGAAATGATAGGTCAATCACTGCTATAGACCTGCCCACTGCCTAACCAGGAGGTTCGAGCCCAAAGCTGAGTGTGGTTCTGTGTAACAGTTTGGTGAGGACACCCCATTAAACTCAGTGCACATATTGGGCAAGCAATGACTACTAGGAAATTCAGCTATGGTTAAGAAGGGCATGTAATACATTCTGGGTAAGTATGGGAAAAGTAATGTATTCTTTCTAAATGTCCACCTCTCATTAAAGTGAAAGGTACAATATTATGTAATAAATTAGCATTCTAAAAAATATTTATATAGACATGTTTAACGGTACAAGGACCAGTGTATTAACAACAATACTGCACACTTTTAAGCTAACCAAAGGTAGAGCTTTAATCGACATCCTGATATCTAATATCACATTGAGAGTACAGTCTATAACAAGAAGAGTGCATGAAATAAATAGAACATGTGTTTTTCTTATGAAGGCTGGCAAGAAAATCACACATGACCTTAAAAGAATTAGAAATAAATAGTGTGATTTTTTTTTTATGCTTGTTATATAATCTTCATAATAAAATGGTGAAATATTTGGTGACTTGAACAAGACTGTAATCAGAGTAATGCTCAGAGGAGACTTCCTGGCCTGCAATTCCAATCATGCATTCATTGTGGTTATTCTGCTCTGTCTCATTCCGATAATGACCAAATCCATAGTTCTAATCATGCTTTTAAAAGTTTTACTGATGGCTGAAATGGATATACTCCTGTTTTGGTTGATTAAGGGACCTAAAAACACTTTAGTTTTTCCTGATTATTTTATCAAATAATTTGGCTTTTCTCTCATTGGTCACCCCATTTTTGGAGTCTCACATATAACTTATCTGCCATAAGCTTTCTTTATGCTTGATAATTAGGGCACATATATAGCTGAAATTGCTCAAAAAGTACTTATATGCTTGTCTATGGATTCTTTATGGCATTATACGGTAACACAGCAACATAGTCTGCAAGGCTAAAAAAGACATCAATCCAATTAAGGGCATGTCCTCACGGCACGGGTTTGTGGCGGGTTTTTCAGACGGTTTGTGATTTTGCAGACCGTTTGAACAACCGGCCGCAAACGAGCACAATGGGGCTCTATGGAAAACCCGTGCAGCAGTCCCCACTGCACGGGTTTTCCGCCCGCGGGCCACCCGCCACCCATTCTTCTGTCCGGTTTTCGGATGGAATATGTGCAAGTGAATGTGAAGGGAGAGGGCTTTTCTCCGCTCATTGCAGAAAAAAGCCACCCCCCTCACCCCCTGCCACCGGGTGCACGGCACACGAACCGGACAAATACCGGTCGGATAAACCGACCGGTATTTGTCCTCTACCGTGTAAACGGGCCCTAAGCCTATTACCCTGTAGTGTTGATCCAGAGGCAAAAAACATAGAAGGCAGAAGCCAACTGTCTTCTTCTTTAGGAAAAAAGTTCCTTCCCAACTCCAAATCTGACAATTAGAGTCCCTGGACCTTTCTTTAGAAATCTCGGGCGATATGTATGTACGGGGCTGCGCCGGTATTCTGTTGTCCTTTCAGCACAAAAAACTGGCGCAGCCCTGTTCTCTAGATTCATAATCAGACGCACTCCAAAATTAGGTACATTTTCAGGTGCCCGCGGCACTTTGTAATGCGTCTGAGATTGGGGACATGTTGGAGGCGTGTCACACCACAACCGTATGATTCTACACATTTATGACGGGAGGACGGAAAAACTGGGCGCATTACTGCTGGAACAGGTAGACCAAGTTAAAAGTGGTTTACCTGAGCCCAATTTTTTTGTTTTGGAGCTAGAAAGCACCTAATCTATGACACAGTAGAACAGGTTCATAGATTTAGGTGCATTCTAAGCTACTAATGCGTGCAAAAAAACAAAATTGTCATCTGGGCGCCAAAATACATACATGTCGCCCCTAGGGACTATGAGAGAAATGTATCCAGGTACATTTTGAAATCTCTTAACAAGTTTACCATGACCGCTCCTGCAGAATTCCCTTCTATGTTGGTGTGGAAATTTTCATTCATCTGGATGTAGAGGATGTCCCCTAGATATCTAGATATAGTCCTAGGTATAAGAAGATCAGAAGGTCATAGAAGAGATCAGGTTTTAAAATAGTGAAGGTGACTTGCAAGCCATAAATGCTTCACCAACATTTAAATATATTCAAATAAGCTCAAGAGAAAAGAGCCAGGACTCACCTACTGAAGATAACATTCAATAAGTCACATTAAGTCAATGAGCCTTGCAATGTGACTAAGATCCAGCCAGCCAGTACCCTGCTCTGCACTGATGAGGAGCAAACACCAGGAAACAGCTGTTTGTAGATGTCTATCTAAATTGGCTTTAAGTTCTGGTCACATTACAAGGCTCAGTGAGTCAGATGTGACTTAAAGGGGTTTTGCCACGCAGTCACTTCCTTACCTGTTATCTGATCCGGAGACAGAATTAACTCAGCATGCTGAGTCAGGGGGGGCGAGGGAGGGGGTCTGAGCAGAGACGCAGTGGCGGGGAGCTTCTACAATGTTTACACAAATAATTACATTAGAACCAGTGGATTCTCTATACAAAAGACAGGATATTTCTCCACAGTTCCTTGCTAGCTCCTTCATGTTCCCTGTCATCAGATAAGAAGTGCAGACAGCGCAAGCCGGCCAGATCAGCTCCTGGTCGTGTCTAATGTAAACTCTCAGGTAACTAAGGGCATGGAAAGAAACCTGTAGCTCTCAGAGGCTTCACTTTTTGTAATCACATATATTTAGAAAAGTGATTAAATACCCATTTTGGAGGATCGCACGTCAACATTACATTGTGGCAAAACCCCTTTAAAGAACTGAGTCCTGGCTCTTTTCCTTTGAGATTGTCTGATTATATTTACATTTTAGTGGAGTGATCATGGTTTATAAGTCTCCACACACCTTAATGGTGCCTCTCTCTAATAAGGAACATTACCCAATTTGAACTGCATCTAAAGTCTCTTACTTTGCAAGCTAGTTCTCTATTCTGCTCTAATAAGGGGCAAACCCCAAAACATATGTCTGCAGATGGGTGTCTGGCTTAGCTTTAACTCCAAGTCACATTTGAAGGCTCAGTTATTTGAATGTAATTTGAAGAATGCTGCACCCCCAGGTGGTGCTGAGTACTGATTCTTTTCCCTGGACCTTATTTGAATATTGTAAGATAGTGAGGGATGCTCCTCTAAATTGTAAAACAGTTATCTGGTGACATACCAAAATTACCTATAGACTACAGCCATACATATATATATTATATATATATATATATATATATATATATATATATATATATATATATATATATACACATGTGTGTGTATATATATATATATATGTGTGCGTATATATATATATATATATATGTGTGTATATATATATATGTGTATGTATATATATATATATATATATATATATATATATATATATATATATATATATATATATATGAAAATATCCCATTTTGTAGTTAGCTTAAAGAGGGGATATGGATAATATAATAATAGAAAAACAAAAAAATAAATAATACCATTTTAGATTGCTCTGAAAGGTAGAACTGTATATGAAGAAAATCCTTGCATATTTACCTGTTGATAAAAAGAAATCCATTAAAGGGGTTGTCTCACTAAATCGATTCATATTATCTAAGTCCTGTCTTCTCAGTTTCATTTTTTAATTCAGGGGTGTGTTTACTGGCTAATACTGACCTGTAGTAACAACTTGCCGAGGACACCAGGTCTGTAGCTATAGTGACCAGTTTTGGCAGCCTATCAGGAGAAGTAGGAGAGATAGAACAGGTCTGTAGCTATAGCGACCTGAGGAGCTGATGCAGCCCATACAAGAGGGGATATCTAGGAGTAGGTAGGACACTGTTAATGGACATATATTGCAAAGTGACTTGTTTTTGCAAGATATTTAACATAAAAAGCAATCCTTGTAGTGAGACAACCCCTTTAATAGTTCTATACATTTTAGCTAAAGCTGAGCATATTATTAAGTGCACTATGCTGGATACAATCAATGTTCTTCAATGACAATCCATTTTTAACAAAGTAGCAGACATAATAGGAGTACGTAGAGCCAAGAACAAGCTATCGTTTTCCTTTGTTGCAAGAAAATACTAACAAGGATGTAGGTCACATGGTCACAAAATAATATATTTCAGTATGCAGATCAGATCTGGCCCACGGTTCATTCCAAATGACAAGCATATGTGCGGATATTCACAGTGGATGATCGTATTGCACTGCATGGCACTAAGACCATGAATTATAATTCGCAAGATAATTAAAACCATGTATGCCATGTGTATGAGCCGCTCTCTACTAGAACAAGTCTACTTGATATATTATGGGTCACTTTGGAAGGCAAAAAGAGAAGTAAGCATGAAACACCAGAATATGATGGATCTGAAAAAACTTGGGACTATGCTCTGTTTTTGGTCTGAAACACTTTCTTTGTAGGAGAGGTTAGAGCGCACTGCACTATTCTGTTCTACTAATAAAGTGTGGACAGCTTGAAAGCTGACTACATTTACTCTATACTTGACTATGGATATCAGACACCTATGCCACCATGGTATATGACTTAATAGCTCTTACCAGGTACTCAGATGTACATGCCAACAGAGGTTAAAGTTTGCAGTGTGAAATCACCCTAAGGGTATGTTCACATGGCGTATTTGCGGGCTGTATGGTAAAATCATAGCACTCATTGAGTGTTATGAGAAGCTGACGTTTTTCCCACAGTACGCTCCAGCAGAAAAAAGTGACATGTCACTTCTTCCCGGTGTAGAATGGGGGCAAGCAGAGTGCTTTAGAAGTACGCACTGGCCAGGGTGTCATCTACTGTTGACTCTTTCATTCTATCCAACTATATCCACTATTTGTTTATTTGGAGTGGGGACATTTTGACATTGTTTCACCCGGACTTAACGTGGTATTCCCATTTCATTGGTTAGCTTTAAACATGCAGGCAAAGGTAAATAAGCCAACTACATTGCTTTTCTAATTTTGCTTCTCTTTAGAGTTAGGAGCAGGTCTTATCTCCTGCTTTTGCACATAGGCTTCCTCAGTTAGCGGTCACCTCTCTCTGCTCTGACAAGCTGCAGCAGTAGCTGAGATGGTGATGGCACCTTTGCTGTGTTCTTTATCTTTAAAGACAGGAGCGTTTACATTATTTACTGATATTATTTACTGACATTATTTACTGATAGTGATTAGCTATAAACATGCAATCAAAGGTATATAAAGGATACTACCATATACATTGCTGTTTTTATTTTGCTTTATGCAACAAGACGTGTCGTGGTCGGTGTGCCAGTCTGAGGTTGCATCCGTTCCTCCCCTTGGCAGACTCGGGTGCTGGGATGCACCAGACTGTGGTTGCATCCGCCACTCTGCTACTGTGCACTAACCAGGGCTGTGGAGTCGGAGTTGGAGTCGTGGAGTCGGAGTCGTAGCCTATTTTGTAGGAGTCGGAGTCGTCATAAAAAGGACCGACTCCGACTCCCAAAATATATAATAAGTTGGTCCAGATAGTTCAATGCAGTGCAAAGAGCAAGAGGAGTTGGGTCCGGCCAGTGCTCCTGCACCCATATCTTCAGCCTTGTCACATGAGGAGTGTAATTGATGACATGGAGCAGGCAAAGTGCTGCCCCAGGGGAAAAGATTCTACTCCCATGGCAAACAGATTTCAGCAAAATTTTTCACCTGCTTTCAAAGAAGTAGAAGATCAACCATTCATCAAACTGACTGTGGCTGAGGCAATTCCTTTATACCCTGACATTGTTAGAGATGTTGCCCCTGTGGTCACCGTTTTGCCCCCAACCCAAGTTAGTGTAGAGAGGCCGTTCTCTAGCCTGGAAATAATGAGATCAGATGTGAGGTCATGTATACAGGATCTGATGGAGCAATACTATTTCTCAGAACAAATTCAGAGACTTCACAAATGTTCCTGCAGTGTTTTGCATATTTACAATTTTTGTGTGTTCTAAAGTCGTATCCAATAAATATATTTTACACTGACAAACAAAAGGGTAACAATGTTTTGAACTTGTGAGACTTTCAGGCTCCATATCTCACTATCCACTACGGCTTTGTAGATGAGGCTACTGTAATTTTATATACAGTCATCTTACCGATCTTATACATAAGTTTGACATGCAAGTATTTAGCATCTGCTTAGTTCTGCAGATTATTTCCTGTAACTGCATTGTTACTGTTTTGCTCCTAAAAATGAAAATGTTAATTTTTATTATTTTGATAGTATTTGGGAAATCCACCTTTGGCTTTCAGCACTGCCTGAATCATTCTGGGCTCTGGATCAGATTCAAGCATGTCTTGACCAAAATCTCATCCCAGGTCTATTCTGCACATTCCTAATGTTGGTGCAGAGTGGAGTTGGATACAAATACAGCTTTTTCTTCAACTCAAGATCAAAACATTGTTACCCTTTTGCTTGTCAGTGTATGTTCTACCTAAATAGCTTGATTATTGTATCATAAGGTGATGTACAGCCTGATGTTACCATTTTACTACAGTAAAGTTATCACTTAAACATGCCCCATGTATGAGGGAGTCGGGAGTCGGAGTCAGAAGTCAGAGTTGGAGTCGGGGCTTTGGCTTGCCGACTCCACAGCCCTGGCACTAACACTCACCTCTCCCTTGCTCCCTACCTGTTTGCCATCCCGTCTCAGTCCCTCTGTACTGCCACATGCTTTGGCCGCCCACTAGAGAGGATGCACGCTGGCTGTTTCTGATTTAAAGGGCCAGCGCGCGCATTGCTACGGTCAACCACTGTCTGCCCTCACCTATTTCTGGACACCACCTGTACTCTCTCACCCAGTTGTTGGTATCCAATTATTTGTGTCTGCCTCTCGTGTGCATTTGTTCCTGATTGCCTCTCTGTTGCCGACCTCCTGCTACATTCCTGAACCTGCTTCATCTTCCGCCAGCCCTGACCTTATGCCTGAACTTTACCTTGCTAGTACACTGCCGCCAGATCATCTGCCTGTTCCTGACTACGCCTCTGCCTTACATCCTGGTACCATGCCTGTCTACATGATAGCTGTCACCTGTGAGTGCAGCAAGGTCCAACTGGCTATGTGGTGGGCTCTGGTGAATACCAGAGGTCTTCTTAGACTCCGCTCCCCGGCATAGGTTACGCCAACTCCTGATGGTGAACCATCGGATCTGCCTCCTATCTCCGGTGAATCTGATCGAGACACTGTGTTTTAGGAGAAAAATGAGATTTAATCTACTGCCTGTGTACACAAGTTTATCTAGGTTATGGACCATCTCCTTCTGCTCATTTATTTATGCTTGTTTATTTGAGTTAATGACAAGTTTTAACCCTTTAGAGCACTGGCCCACACGTAGTGTGAAACTGAAGCTGGCCGTGGCTGTGTAAAACAGCATGGTGAGACAACCCTTTTAAGTCTTTAGAGCTCTGTAGCCTTGTGCACTACAGTTACAGACTTTCAGCTCTAATGTCACTGCAACAGGGTCAGCTAGGAGTAGTAAAACTGATATGCCAACTGATATACCCACAGCCATAACCAGGAAGTGTAAGTCTGAATCTGCCTGTGGCTCTGTAAGTGAGACATTAGTGCAGGAGGTTTCTTAACAGTAGTGCACAAGGCTAGAGAGCTAAAGCGTTACATTTTGTCAGCAGGTAATATAAAAGAGCTCTGTCTTGCAGATAACACACAGCAGGGAGTGATGTCACCCTCCTAGCCACTGCTGCTAAAGACTGTCAGGGAGGAGAGAGAAGGTTAGTAACCTAGGGAAGCTTGTGTACAAAAGCAGGAGATAAGAACTTCCCCAACTCAGCACATGTGCTTGGTAATGACCTTTATTTTCTTTTGCCTTCCTATTTAAAGTTAATCAATTAAATAGCCTTTTAAATAACCTGCCTGATTCAAATGCTGTCTCACAAAAGTTAGTACACTCCTCAAATTTTATAATATCTTTACATTGGACAACACTGAGGATATGACACTTTGATACAATCTAAAGTAGTCAGTGCACAGCTTGTGTAAATTTGGTGTGCCCGCATAATAACTCACTTTTGTGAGATACTGTATGTGCCAGTAAAAACGTAATTTTCACCATATGTCCAACAATATAATGTGACCCCCAAGAGGATGCAGGAGGATGGCACTGACAGCACGGTTTCTGATAATAATTTGGCAAATATCGGTTACTTTGTCTCTTTGCTGCAAAGTAGCAGGCCGGCTGGGTTGATATATTCTCAGCATAGTGATTCCATTATTGTTGCCATCATTTGCATTAGTTATTACAGAGGTTTTCAACTTTTTTTCTGCCACGGACATCACCCCCTCATAGATGAGAGTGTACAGTATATACCGAGACATCACCATCACCCCTCCCATAGACGAGAGCACACAGTATATACCGAGACATCATCCCACATAGACAAGAGTGCACAGTATATACCGAGACATCATCTAACATAGACAAGAGTGCACAGTATATACCGAGACATCATCCCACATAGACAAGAGTGCACAGTATATACCGAGACATCATCCCACATAGACAAGAGTGCACAGTATATACCGAGACATCACCCAGCCTATAGACGAGAGCACACAGTATATACCGAGATATCATCCCCCATAGACAGGAGTGCACAGTATATACTGAGACATTACCCCCCATAGACGAGAACACACAGTATATACCGAGATATCCCCCCCATAACATACCTTGAGGTTTTACTTAGTCTTTAGTGTGCCACTGATTTATGTATTAGATGTAAACTATTGCCTTTCAGTGTGCACCTATGCTTACGTTTTCAAAGTATATATTAGATGTGCAGAGCCTTTTACATTTTGTAGTCTATTTGAGAGATGGCAATCTCATTGGCTTGCTGCACTCAGCTGCCTCTTTTAAATCAGTGCAGGATAATTCAATTGCAGGTTCCTATCACTCCTGGGGAAGTGGCAGTCTGAATGGACTCCTAGCAAGGTAACATGTTTTAGTGTAGGGACTCACCTGCTCTGGGAACCCCTTGACGTTTTGGGAGGTGAGCTTAATACAATCTTTGATCAAATACTGTAAACTAAGAGTCCCAGGTTTTTCATATTTTCCTTAGCAGTAATGCATTTCCTATATTCCTATATACCTTGAGGTTTTACTTAGTCTTTAGTGTGCCACTGATTTATGTATTAGATGTAAACTATTGCCCTTTCAGTGTGCACCTATACTTACGTTTTCAAAGTATATTTTAGATGTGCACAGCCTTTTACATTTTGTAATCCCCCCCCATAACTAAACGTAAAGCGGAAATCCAGGTGTCACCGATGTACGTGTGGGTGTCGGCAAGAATTCCAGAGTCCAGTTGCTGTAAAAAGATCAAATTCTTTATTAATTCCAGTTAAAATTGCACTATGGCATCAAAACACACCCACTGTGGTGTTCTACACAAACGCATTTCGAGCACGAAGCTCTTGGTCACTGTGATTATCTGGAATTTTAACTGGAATTAATAAAGAATTTAATCTTTTTACCACAACTGGACCCTGGAATTCCTGGCGGCACTCACACGTAAGTCAGTGACACCTGGATTTCCGCTTACATTTGGCTATATTTCCGCCTGGCTGGCGGTGAGCCCGGGGCGGCGTGCGATCATCAGCAGATTCTCAGGAACACAGTGGAAGCAACCGTGAAGGTGAGCCTTTTCAGTTGTTGTGCACATTAAGTTTGTATCACCCCCATAGACAAGAGTGCACAGTACATACTGAGACATCACCACCTTAAAGACGAGAGCACACACTATATACCAAGATATCATCATCCATAGATAAGAGCACACATTATATACCGAGACATAACCCCCCCCATAGAAGAGAGTGCACAGTATATACTGAGATATCACCCCCATAGACAAGAGCACACACTATATACCGAGACATAACCCCCTATAGATGAGAGTGCACTGTATATACCAGGACATCCCCCCCATAGACAAGAGCACACAGCATATACCAAGTCATCATCCCCCAGAGATGAGAGTGCACAGTATATAACGAAAGATCACTTTCCCAAAGACAAGAGCACACGGTATATATCAAGACATCCCCCCATAGAGGAGACCATGTAGTATATACCGAGACATCAAATCTCATAGATGAGTTGATTGAGATTATTATTTATAACTTAAAGAGTACAATATATTGGACAAATCATTGTGTGTATATAAATTTGTGCAACTTTGCTTTTAAATTAATTTATTATTGAAATATTTTTCCATTCACATTATTGTCATTATAATCACCAGTATTATATTCTTCTTTTTTATTATATGAAATCTGAAATTTTTCGTTATAGAATAAACCTTCTACTACAGGCAAAAGATGAAAAAAACTGTTTCGCAAGATCAAATACATGTAAATGAAGATTAAGGGAAACATGTATGAAAACTGTCTAGGTCTAAAACTCACTTTGTTGCCCATAGCAACCAATCAGAGCGCCCCTCATTTTTGCAGAGCACTATATGAAATGAAAGGGGCGCTCTGATTGGTTGCTATGGGCAACAAAGTGAATTTTTTAACTAGACAGTTTTGATAAATGTGGCCCTAAATGTGAAACTGCATCCTACAATGTAGTTACACACTTAGGGCATACATGCCAACTCTCCCGTTTTTGGCGGAGGGGTCCCGCTATTTCGGGTCCCCCCCGCCCTCCCAGGGGAGTTGGCATTCCTCCCGCCGCCAGCAGGCGGCGGGGGTCCTTTAAGTGACCGCGGCACCGGAGTAGCGCTGCTGCACTACTCTGGCGTCGCCGGTCCGTTCCCACAGGCGGGAGAAGCGGGCGCTGCGCCCGCTTCACCCGCCCGGAACCTCGCTGAGCAGGGAGGAGGCAGGAGGGAGCGCTCCCTCCTGCCTCCTCCCCCTGTATGTCCGGCGCCGCTGTGCGCCGTACACACATGTCAGCGTCACAGAGGAAGTGACGCGCGGCTGCTCTCACTTCCCCTGTGACACTGCGGAGCGGCCGCTCTGCAGGAGCCTGGTCAGGTAAGTGGATTTTATTATTTTATTTTTATTAGTTTTAGGGGGGGCACTGTCTGGCTACAATGGGGGGTCGACCTGGCTACCATGGGGGGTCTACCTAGCTACAATGGGGGTAATACCTGGCAACAGAGGGGGCACTACCTGGCTAACAATGGGGGGCATCTACCTGGCAAACAATGGGGGCACTACCTGGCAAAAATGGGGGGCACTACCTGGCTACAATGGGGGCACTACCTGGCAACAATGGAGGCACTACCTGGCTACTAATGGGGGCACTACCTGGCTACTAAAGGGGGTACTACCTGGCTACAATGGGGGCACTACCTGGCTACAATGGGGGGTCTACCTGGCAACAATGGAGGCACTACCTGGCTAACAATGGGGGCATGGGGGCACTACCTGGCTAACGATGGGGGCACTACCTGGCTAACAATGGGGGCACTACCTGGCTAACGATGGGGGCACTACCTGGCTACAGAGGGGGCACTACCTGGCTAACAATGGGGGCACTACCTGGCTACAGAGGGGGCACTACCTGGCAAACAATGGGGGCATCTACCTGGCAACAGAGGGGGCACTACCTGGAAAGCAATGGGGGCATCTCACTGGCCAACAGAGGGGGCACTACCTGGCCAACAGAGGGGGCACTACCTGGCAAACAATGGGGGCATCTACCTGGCAAACAATGGGGTCACTACCTGGCAAACAATGGGAGCATCTACCTGGCAAACAATGGGGGGCATCTACCTGGCTAACAAAGGGGGGAATCTACCTGGCTACAAATTTGGCTCTACCTGGCTACAGAGAGGGCATCTATTTGGCTACAAGGGGGCATCTACCTGCCTGTAAGGGGCACTACCTGGTTATGGGGGGCTACTACCTGGCTATAAGGGCATCTACCTGGCTTTCTTCCAAAGCCGTTATGCAGTTAGGTGGAATAGGTGTGGCTTTTTGAAGGGTGTGGCATACCGTCAAGATGGGCGTGGCCATGCAAAATTTTTCCGCGGCGCGCGTAGCGCCGCCCACTAGTATCTCCTGCTTTTTCATTTTCAAAAGTTGGCAACTATGACTTAGGGCGACATGTCAGAAAGGAGGCACCGTTTCGCCAGTTTTAAGGTGCATTAATTGAGTGTATAGTGCGCCTGAAAGAACAAACCTGTCAAAAATCTGGCATACCTTGCATAGAATAATTGATGCGGCTAACTTAGGTGCATAGCATATAATTGCTGGTATATTTGATGCGCCTACTTTAGGCGCATTCAAATGTGTCGTCCCTGGTGTATAAGGCGCATAGTTTTGGTGTACAACAGTTCATTTATATAGAGAATAGGGCGTCAACAGGATTTAGGCCCAAAACACACAAAAAAATGGCACAGCCCTAATGGGACTTGTCTCCGTTAATCTTCGTACACATTAATTTGAGCTTGAGGAACAGTTTTTTTGATCTTTTACCTGTAATATGAGGTTTACTCAATAATACAAAATAAGAATATAAAATATTCAGATGGAATATACCTGGCCCTGAGCCAAGCTTGACAACAAGCTTCATGTATACCGCCTGAGACTAATCGCACTGAAATGGATGCTTAAGTCAACATCACTTCTGCCCTCACATGATTCCAGGCGCGGCATCAAGGACGTGTTGCCTGGTGACCGGAGGGCAGGATAGCGTACACGGAAATGTGCCTGGGCAGGAAATTACAGAGGAGAAGAATCTGTTTCTCCTCCATGCAAATAGTGCCAAAACCAGAAACCTGTTGCCAACCCCCTGGCAACCCATGGGGGACTCTCAGGGGTCTGCGGACCCCAGGTTGAGAACCCCTGAGTTATTGCACCACATGTACTTTTAGTCCTTGCGATTTTTTTAGTTTTGATATGAGGTAAAGTCATATAGGTCATTGATCCATGTTTTCAAAGACATTTTCAAAGACATTCTTATGCAGGTCTTACAAGGTACATGCCCTGTAATTAATTTGCTGCATTTTCATCAGGAAATTAAATCCACTCTTGCTATAATCAGACATAGATCTGCACAAACATTTTACCATTTCTACCTTTTCTTGCTAATCAATCTACCCTGAACTAGGTCTTCCTTGGAGACTAAATTTGATAAGCAACAAAAAAGTCCTGCTGCTAAAATGCCACAATGACTTGATCGCTTGTGACATTTTAAAGACCCAGTGTGAACATGCTCTAAAGATTTGTAGAGATCTATATTACTAGATTTGCTATACTCCTTTGATGTGGGAAGGATGGGTGGTAGAGTTTAGTTCAAATAGATCAGACAAATCCACTCCAAATTATTTGAATTATTTGGTGCAGACTAGACTCTGCAGATTTTCATGTGAATTATGTAAGGAAGAAAAAAATTTTAGATTTTTTTATATCTACCATTGGGGATTTTGACCCCTATTAAAGTAAATATAGATCATTTACAACCAATCCATGAACAATACGGAACAGAAATTGACATGCTGTAGATTTAAAAATCCACAGCACAGGTCAATTCCTATTTGGAAAATCTCTGCAGCATGTGGATTAGATCTTTAAAAATCTTATTCACTTGCTTTGCACTATATTCTGCTGTCGATTTTTCTGGTGCAAATACCCAGAAAAATCCCCAGCAAATCCATATTTTGTGAATTCGCCCTTCCTGTTTGATATGAAATACCAAGCCAAAGCTCCATCTTACCTCCTTTACTATCAGTGGATTTGATTTAAAGTACAAACTACTTTGCAAATGTGAAAATATGTAACTTCTTTTTATCTCCTGCTTTCTGTACAATGTAATTGTGAGTAGAGCAGGTGTTTCCTCCAAGCCTAAAGAGCAGGAAACACTTCTATGACTTGAATTCTCCCTTGCAGGCTCCATGCTAAATGCTACAAATATATCATTTTTCAAAGAAAACTGAAATACTTGTTATAATTAGTTAAAATTACACTGTTTCCATAAAATAGATTGTCAATCAAGTGGCTCACATACTCCTTCAAGTGATGTAGGATGTCTTAAAAACATACAGTTAGCAAATATAGCATCTAGAATTACCTTGGTAGCTATATTTCTAAATCAAAAGATTCCAGCTTTTATAAGATATGATCATGATCAGAAATTGATTGAGGCATTAAATGCATATATTAAATGGGTTTTATCACTACAAAGATTCTCTTTCAACATAAATCGACTGTTAATTGAAGACTTTTTCTAAATATATTGTTTTCTTGATTTTACTTTAATTATGAGATAAGAGACATTTTATGTGCTCTTGAGTGCACAAAGGTTCCTATAGCTGTCTGCATACCAGACCATGACTCTGTTATTTGATTTAATGAGAGAGCTGAGAGCAGGCAGTGAATTCACCCCATGAATGGACAGCTTAGTTCAGAGAAAAATAATTATCTCTAACAACATTAACCTATGTGTACAAATAAGCCATTGTATTCAGTCCTCACAGCACCTGTAGCTTTTGTTAATATGCTAATCACTGCTATAGAACCACCCACAGCCTGGGGAGACATAGTGAGTGTAAACTGCTTGTGACTCAGTAAAATAGTGTGGTGAGAAAACCCCTTCAACTTATCTATCACCGATACCCAACATTGTCATGGTAATTGTCAATAGTAATAGTATGATGACAATTAAAACAATTCACAAATCACTGAAAGTACTTCTACAAGGTATCAGTCTTCTCAAAACCCCATACCACTGACCATTTAAAGACTAAAATATAACTTTTACAGCTATCCCTTAAAAAACGGTTACCAGGTTCTGCATTTTTACAAGCAGGCAATGTTGTTATTCTTTAACATCATAATCCCCTGAAAAACTGCCATAAAAAAGTGGGGAAACGTGTTGGGAATAATGTATATATCAATATTATTTTAATTTAGCAGCGTATAGGATACATAAATAGAGCCTCTGTAGGGTGAGGGTGACTTTATTGGTGCAGAACCATTTCCAGTTAGGAAGGGTTTAATAGGGTCTGGTTCAGGGACTTATTCCATTCCCATATTCCATCTGATGAAGATTACCAAGAACAACCATTACAGACTGCAAAGGTTGCATCTGTCACGTGAGTGAGCACTATTGTATTTGCTAACAATCTGTATGACTATGTGGCATTGTTCTCTATGGTTACTCTTTTTGTAAGGGATATATGTTTTGTGTAGTTTTTTATATACTAATGGTAACAGTGTTTTTTAAAGAATATCAGTAAAAGCTATATTTTAGTCTTTACGTGGTCAATGATATCAATCAAAAGCAATTCCACTTATCTGTTCAAATATTCAAATTGATATACATTGGCAATAAGTTTTGCTAAAGATGTTTATTTTAATTGGCATGAGCCAGTTATAGATGCAGAAATTATCCACCAATCTACAAATGACTTGAAATCAGGATTCCCATTGGTAAAGAGACGTAGAAAAATGGTTTTATTTTAACTTATGGAATATCATTGCCATATGTGGCAGATTTGCATCAGCTAGAACTAAAAGTTTTAAATTATGTACAAAAACAGTTACAATTTTAACAATGAGATAATTATAAAAATAATTTGTATGTCTGTGCTGATCTATGACAATGTTGGACCACCTTACCGCTGCAGCCAGTTTTGACCTCCCTGACAGAGCCACAAATCTGAAATCTGACATGGGTCACTTTATGAGAGAATAACTTTTGGATACGTTTACCTATCCATGTGATTCAGAGGCTGTGTTATCATGACACATTGTGCTTTAAGTTAGTAAGATGAGATGAGAGATACTGGCTTGGCTAAATATCCCTTTTGCTTTCTCAAGACCTAGTGGGTCAAAAGCCAATTGAGGATTTGTTACATCCAATAGGCGCTTGAGCTTCTCAGCTCCTTTCCCATAATGCCTTGTGCGATGCAGATGCTTAGCAGAGGGCAAAAAGGCAGTTCACACCATTTGGTGCTTTCCTCGCCTCAAGGAGAGATGTTCTCCTTTAAGTTAGTAAGACATTTTTGTCTATAAAATCCTTGTTTGTGAAAAATATTAAAATATTGTGAAAATTTAGAAAAATTTTCCATTTTCAAAGTTCAATAATTTTTGCGTGTAAGACAGATAGTTATTCCCCAAAAACATGTTTTCTAGCTAGTATCTACCATGTCTAATGTAGGTTGGCATAATTTTTTAAATGTCTTTTTATTTTTTTACGACATCAGGGGACTTTGAAATTTACTAGTAATATTTCACATTTTCAAGAAAATTTGCAGCATAGATTTTTTAATAATCCATCTAAGAAACTACACCCCTTAAAGTATTCAAAACGGCTTTTAGGAAGTTTAGTAACCCCATTAGAGTTAATTAACCCATTAGATGTTTCACAGGAATTAAAGCAAAGTGGAGGTGAAATTTCAAAATTTCACTTTCAGATTTTAATTTTTTTTTTCTTATTCAAAAAAGGCTTTATTGTAAAAACAGTGAAAAGACATCAGGACAGAGGTATGCAACTGTCACACAATCTGTAAAATCAACAGTGCAATCCATACAAAAGAACAGGTCTTATGCATACATTTAAGGAAGCAGAATCAATGAACATAGATAATTACAATCCCGATATCCACAAAAAAAAGCAGAAAAGGAAGAAAAAGAATCTTCTTCCAAGCTAAACCCAAAGGGTTATCTAACAACACACAGGATTATAAACAATGTCGTCAATCAACAAAACCCCTGGTACCCTCACATGACCGTTTGATAATGCAGAAAGAGCCATTAGGCGAAGACTATAGTCCAGAGAGAAAGGCCAAGTCAAAACTAAGATAGTGCAAGGCAAGAAAGCATAATTATGTATAGATGACAAAATTAGAGGAGCTAGTAAAGATATCCCAATCTCTCCATACTGCAGTCCATCTCTCCCTCATATGACTATTATCTGATCTCAATTCTTCCATACGTTGGAGGAAGAAGATCTCCCTAAACCAATCTGAGAGAGATGGAGTTGTGACTGACCTCCAAAGGCGGGGGATCGGGGCCCTGGCCGCAACTAGCATAAAAACGACTAAGCTGCCTTTCAAATCAGAGGTAGCGATGGGGATCATGGAGAACAGTCAGATCATTCTGTAGCTGCAGGCCTGTGACAGCTTTAATTATAGTGATCACTTTATCCCAGTATGCATATATGCTTGGGCAGTTCCACCAGATATGAAGCATGGACCCTCCAACACTGATCAGATACAGCGGGGTATAATTTATGCAATAGGGTGGGTACCCTATACCAGCGGGATATAATTTTAAAGTTTAACTCCTGCAAGCGACATGAGGGCGCCGATTTGTGCGCCAAGGTATAAGCCTGGGCCCACTCATCCTGTGAAATGGGTCTCTGAATCTCGGGGTTCCAGCTGCTCTGGTAGAGGGGTGGTACAGTTGTAAGTTACTGGACAATCAGGTTATATATTCGCGAAATCAGGTGGGAGGGCTTAGACTTAGCAGTACACATGAGTTCAAATGGGGTTAATTATCTGTGGAGACGCAGTCTTGTCTTGTTCAAATCATAAAAGTGCCGGATCCGCATCTGTTGGAACCATCAGCCCATGGAGCTCCCAGTATCTCCGCTACCTCATCCCAAGGTTTCAAAGTGGATTGTTCCAGGATCTTATGGAATTCAAGAGATTGTACGGCAGCCCCAAGGGGTCAAGTGCCCAATGGGGGGAGCGCAGGATTTCTCCATATAGGAGTCAAGGGGCCATCTGGGCAGAAGAGATCAACATTCGAGCCATGGATTCGCCATGTAAGAAGCGTGTTTTGTGAAATTAGGGGTAAAGTCTCTAATCTTGACTTAGATAGGCTAGAGGCTCCCAACCAGAGAAAGGCCGATAGTGGGAGACGACTGAGGGATTCCTCAAGTTGGATCCAAACCTTAGAGTTCCTCCGATGGAACCAATCCACAATCCTAGCTCCCGTAGCAGCTAAATAGTATGCTTTCATATCAGGTAGGCCCAGCCCCCTCCAGTTTGGGCCGGATTAGGGTGTTTTTAGCTATTCTAGATTTTTTGCCGGTCCACACAAAGGTTCTGCAGCATTTATCCAAAGCCTTAAAGAAGGAACCCGGTAGAACGAAAGGGACCATTTGAAACAGATACATTAGCCGGGGGAGGATATTCATTTTTAGAATATTTATTCTACCCAGCCATGAGAAGTCCTTCCTGTCCCACCTAGTCAGATCAGTCGTGATAACACCAAGTAGAGGGGCAAAGTTCAAGTCAAAGATCTCATTCTCGTTCGCTGGGATATGGACACCAAGACATTTAAATGATTTCCTCGTCCACGTGAAGGGGAACTTGCGTCTCAGGTCATCAATGTCCCGATCCTCAAGGTTGAGGCCGAGAGCTACACTCTTTGTCAGGTTGACCTTAAAATTACTTAAGGACCCAAATTTTTTAAGCACGTTCATCAAATTTGGTAGTGAAAGCAACGGCAGCGAAAGGTACAGCAAGAGGTCGTCCGCAAACGCTGAGCATTTGTGTTGCATGCCCTGCAGATTTTCAATTTTTATCCATTATTCACTGGAACAAGGTAGATGTGACTAGCGAAATTCAACTCAACAATGATTCCTCAAATTCTACCGTTTTTAGAAATATACCATATGTGGCCCTAGTGCGCTACTTGACTCAACCACCAGCCTCAGAGTAGGAGGAGCATCTCATTTTCATTACGATTTTCTTTAGATGCCATTACAAGTTTGAGGGAACCTTAAGTGCTGAAACTTCATAAACACTCCTAGGAAGACCCCATATTGGAAACTACACCCCTTAAGGAATATATCCAGGGATCTAGTGATTATATCAACCCCAGACAGCGTCCACAAATTTGTTTAGCGTTAGGCTGTGAAAATGAAAAATTTAATTTCTTTCCAAAAATCTGCAATTTTAGCTGCAAATGTTTAATGTTTACAAGGAATCCTGGAAAAAAATTTGTTATGCAATTTATTCCAAGTTCGACAATACCCTGTATGTATGTGCAAACTGCTGTGTGGGCCAGGGAAAAGCATACAAAGGAGTGAGCGCTATTTGGCTTTTGGAACACAGATTTTGTTGGGTGCCATGTTGCATTTGCAAAATCCCCTAAGTACCATTACAGGTAAAACTTTCTAAAAGTCACCCCAACTTGGATTAATGGATCTCATCTAGGGGTGTATTGTGCATTTTGGGTGCACAGGTGTTTCAAAGTTTTTTTTAGCACTGGGCTATAAAAATGGGGGGGGGGGGTACCCAGTTCCACCATTGTTTTTTGGGGCTGCAGCTTTACAGCGTTTGCCATGCAGTATAAATGACAGGATAGCTTTACTATGCAGGTTGGTACAATTTCAATGATATAAATATGGAGCTGATTAAGGGCTTGTTTTTGTTGTATGAGATGACGTTTTTATTGGTACCATCATGAGGTCCATATGATGCTTTGTTTTTGTGAGGTGTTTTGAAGAAAATACAACACTCCTGGGAGTGTTTTTTATGTTTATTTTTTACAGCAGTCACTGTGCGGTATAAATGACATACTAGCTTTACTCAACGAGTCGATACGATTAACCAATTTGTATTTTTCTAAATGTTTTACTGTTTTTATTCAAAAGGGAAAACAAATTTTTGCATTGCCATAGTCTTTTACACAACAGACTATGGCAATGCAAAAAAAAAAAATCATTTTTATGTCATTATAGTCTGCGAGCCATAACTTTCTAATTTTTCTGTGTATGGAGCTATGTAGCAGCTTGTTTTTTATGGGATGAGTTGAAGTTTTGATTGGTACCATTTTGGGGGGAGAAGGCTTTTTGATCACTTCTAAATCCATTTTTTAGAATGTAGGGTGAAGAAAATATTGCAATCTTAGTAGTATTTTTTGTATTTATTGTTACCAGCACTCACTGTGTAGCATACATGACAATTTAATTTTACTCCGTGGGCCGATATGATTACGGTAATACCTAGTTTATCTATATATTTTTTTATGTTGATGTGCTTTTAAAAAAGTGTTTTATGGTGTTTTACTGTTTTATTTTTCCTTTCCCGATAGGGGACTTTAATCAGTGATTTTCAGATCTCTATTACAATGGATAGCAGTACACAGCTATTTTATTTAGTATGTCTGTTTTACACACAGAAATGTTTAAACTTTAAAAATTGCAGATTTTTCCAAATGCTCACAACATTTTGATATTTTCACAAATAAAAAAGGATTGTATCACCCAAAATTAATTGCTACCTTAATGCACAATGTGTCATGAGAAAACAATCTCAAAATCACAGGGATAGGTAAAAGCATGAAGTGACACATGTCAGATTTAAAAAGAGGGCTTCATTCTTAAGTCCAAAACAGGCTTGGTCTTTAGGAGGTTAAGTCAAAGTCTAGAAGGAAGCAGGTTCTGGAATTTTTTTTTTCAGTTGGAGGTAGGAAGGAAGTGGTAATGGCTTGGGATACAGAAGGTAGGTGTGAAAGCTCTTACAAGTAGGTATACAAGTGAATAAAATAGAAATAAAAAAAATTGGGCATATGAGTACACAATTACATTGTTATATAGTTTGTAAGACTGAAAAAACACAGACATTCATCCAGTTCAACCTACTGTCCTACAGCGTTGATCTAGAGAAAGGCGAAAAAACCCCAGGAGACAGAAGTCATTTGTCCTCACTTTAGTGGAAAAAATATTCCCTGTTCCAAACAGAATAAATTCCAGGATAAACAACCCTTCTCCAGAATCCAAGTCACTATAACTTGTTACATTATTATACACCAGAAATGCATCCAAACCCTTAGGGCATGTCCCAATGGTAGAGAGCAAATACCGGTCGGATTATCCGACTGGTATTTGCTCTGTTTTTACAGCCGTGCACACAGCCGCAGGGGGGCGGCTTTTATCCATGCCATCCCCCTTCGCACTGACTTGTTCATATTTCGCCCGAAAATGAAGAATAAAGAATGAACATGTTCAATGTTTTTCGGACCGCCGGCGGTCTAAAAAAAGTCCGGCGGACTTTTCCAGTTGGGAAAATCCGCTTGCTCAGCACTCCCCCCATTCATGACTATGGCAGTTGCAAGCTACGAGCCAGCCTTAGAAAGAGATTTGCCCAAGTAGCAAAACCCCTTTAATGCTGAATTGAGTCACAATATAGTAACATCAGAATTAAGACACTATTAATTTCAAGTTTTTAGCCTTTGTCTGTGGTATCCATAGGGATACCTTGAAAAAAAGTTGTTACAAAATGCACCTTAGCATGGTTATAGCAATATATTGGGCAAATGTATCCTCTTTTGGAGACTACAATTGCACTATAGTTTTTTAATAGCTCTGCAAGGGCATACGTCAGGATACCTTTTCCAGGATATCACAAGGTATAGCACTGATAAAGGACAAACATGTTAAAAGGGCGTAAGTTGCTTTACACCTGCAATCCGAGTAGCAAACAAGAAACCGCAAAGCTGGGTTTGCAGAGCAGGACTTGCAGGTGTAAGTTAAGGCTATGTTCACACGGCTTATTTCGGGGCGTATTTACGGACGTAATACGTCCACAAATACGTCCCGAAATACGTTTCAAATAACGAACAATTAGATTAGCATTGATTCCAATGTAAAATACGCCTTGTCGTTCACACGAGGCGTATTTTCGCGACGTATTTGCGGGCGTAAATACATCCGTAAATCGATCGTATAATTAGTCCCTGTCACTTATTGAGGCGTATTTCGCAATGTAAATCCCCATAGTAAAGAATGGGGATTGTATTTACGACGCGAAATGCGCGGCACACTTTGTGACACGTATTTGAAACGTATTTCGGAACGTATTTGCGGACGTAAATACTCCCCGAAATAAGCCATGTGAACATAGCCTAATACTCAAATACGAGGCACTTACTAATGTTCACTAGTATTGGATTTTAAACACAAGCCCAGACCCAGCAGTGCTCAAGAAAGCTAGATCATTGACAAGCCAAATAATCAAGCACAGAAAGTACAAAGCTTGGGTAATAATTTAGGGCAGTAATTACTATGACTAGCCAGAAAACAAATGCAGGATGTTACGCATTAAAGTTTGGGAAATTTTGAGTCTTAAAGGACATTCAAATCTCATTGGTTAGCGATAACCCCTTAAGCCCCAGGCCTGAAAAGTACTTTATAACCAGCATATTTTTTTAAATTTTTGCCTCACTGTGTTTCAAAAGTCTGAACTTTTTTATTTTGTCAATGACACAGTTGTATGAGGCATTGTTTGATGCGAGAGAAGTTGTACTTTTTGGGGGCATAGCTTGAGTTTACATATAAATTACTGCAGAATTGTTTTCTATTTTTTTTCTTACACCATTTCACACTAAAAAAAACCTGATAGATTGATTCTAAAGGTTATTACGGTCATGTATATACCTAATACGTGTAGGTTTTTTTGTGTGTATTTTTTTTTTTCTACACATTTTTAGGTTTGTTACTTTTTTATATAATCCCATGAAGGGATAACTATTTTACATTTTTTTACAATTAGTAATGTATTAACATATTTATATATGCTAATACATTACAATCTCTGTTAATTAGACACAGGCAGCAATAAGGGCAGAAAACGCAGTCTGCCCTGACTGCAGGCTTTTTACACAGGCAGCTATGGGGCTTCTCTAGGTCTCCAGGGCTGACTGTACAGACATTCAACTGCTCTGTTGGGTCACCTAGAGTCCCTATCACCCGACAGAGCAGAGGAAAGCCCTTTGATTATGCTGTGGTCACTGACTGTGGCAATCAAAGGATTAAGCGCTGGGGAGCGGAGGGTTCCTTTGCTTCCCGCCACTTGATGAGACTGCTCTAGGAACATAGCTGTTAATTACAGCTCGGTTCCTAGCACAGCTGCGGCGCTAAAAGACCCAAAATGGCCTGCACCACTAAGTCATTAAGGAGTTAAACATGTAGGAAAATGTAAACAAACATTGTTACCAAATACATTGCTGTTCCAGTTTTTCTTCATTTCAGGAGCTCGAGCAGTTCTTATTTCCTTCTTGTTTAGATTAGCTTCCCTAAGTTATCCAGTCTAATGTTACTCCTTTGCTTCTCACTCTCTGATCTTATCTTTTTTTACTGACAGAAACTTTAACCCTTAGGGCATGTCCCCACGGCACGGGTTTGCGGATGGTTTTTCAGATGGTTTGCGATTTTGCAGACCGTTAAAAAAAACCTTGCAAACGGCACAACGGGTTCTATGGAAAAAACGTGCAGGGGGGTTTTTCCGCCCCGCCCCACAAAAATTTCTACAGCTTTTATCCGTCGGTTTTTTCGGACGGAATATGTGCAAGTGAATGTGAAGGGGCAGGGTTATTCTCCAGTCATCGCAGAGAAAAGCAGTCCCTCCGCAGCCATGTGCATGGCACACGAAGCGGACAAATACCGGTCCGATAAACCGACCGGTATTTGTCTATTGCCATATGAATGCTCCCTTAGAGTTACTGACCAGAGGAGAAGCCTTGTGGCATCCTGTTTTTGCAGAGAAAATTTTTTTTACATAAAATATAAAGAGAATTTTTCTCTTGACTTTTTTCTCTCTCATAGAAGTTTTCCCCTCTCATGACAAAAACAGCTCTGTACTGACTTTTTAAACCCAGGACCCCTCCCTAGATATTTTTTTGTTTTTCTTAACCCTTCCACCATCAATTTCCCTAACATAGACCTGCAAAACATACAGATCGCAAGCTGCTAAAAGATTCATGGCAGCCCACAGCAGCCTGCAAAAGGGCAGGGGTTTGTGCAAACCTCACAATGAGTGGTCCTGGGTTCTGAGCAGTCTGGGGTATGGCCTTGGTTGGCCCAGGGGTGGTCCTGGGCAGATTTAGCATACAGCCTATAAAGTTATGCAGGTATGCTCTAGCCAACATTGCTAGGAATTGGAGCTAGCAGTGCTGAAATGTTAGTCAATGCTGAACCGTATACAGGAAGTGCGAGTCTGAAGCTGGGCAGGGAGGGTGAGAGAACATGTTTTGTGAAACGCCCAGGTGAGAAAACTCTTTTAAGAAATTTTGGGACAAATTCTCCAAATGTCTGAATTTTTCCATAGACTCCCTCGGCCCCACAATCATTTTCGTACTTTACAACTTTTTTTGAAACAACACATTATCAGACACTTTTTAAAACGATCAAGAAAGGCGCAAAAAGAGTCTAAAACACATAATAAATGTGGTGAATGCCATGAATGCCACTTTTCTTTTGGCCCAATTTCAGCCGTAATTCCTGCTTTTTTATCTAAGTACACCTCCAATGTCTATAGGGGATTGAAGGACTCCTAGATGCAGGCTGCGGTATATTTCCATTATTAGATCCAACCGGCAGCTCTTATTGCATGGCTACTTTGGTATGTAGTTCCTCCAACACTTGGCTCCGTATATTGCATTACTAGAACTTCTAATTCAAATCTGTTTTTTGAAATTTGAAAATCCTCAATCCAATAAATACCTTTTCCACTTTTGGGGATTTCAGATCATGTTTCTTTTACCATGCAGCATATTATTTCAATTATCTTTAGTGCTGTATAACTGTATAGTCCGGAGAATTCCTCTGGGACGGCCATATAAAAAGAGCAAGTATAATGTTACATAGCAGACAAGAAAACAGAAAAAAAGTCAAGGTTGCCATTTCTAGGTTTTGTTTCTTTCTGAACCTCCTCCGTATATTTTTAATGATGTTATTATAATGTAAAACAAAACTATACATCATACATTTCCAACCCTCATCATTAATCATTAACATCACACTCATTGGAACTAAAGACAATAATATTCATTACAATAAACCTAAATGCACGGTCCCATCTCAGTACATACAGTCCACAAAACCCCCTGCTATTTTTCAATGGGGAACATAACCGAAATTCACTAATTGTGTCACTCCATTTCCAGCCTTTGTCTAAACAGTTATGTTACTTCAAGACTTCAGGCAGACTAGAATAGTAAATTATTTACTTGTGTCTCAGTTGTATTTATGCTTACCAAAGGCCCAAAAGGTCTTTTTATATAAAAGACATTTCTGCATACTTCCTGCACTAGTAGTATACGATCTAAAAACCCCTTTTTGTTAGGGACTTGAAAGGGGAACTATTTAGGCATCTGTACATAGATTTCAGTTGCCTAGAGGTATTATGCCATTCTGTAATTTATGAGTGGAAAACATCTTCATAGAACTTTCTTATAATCTTCTTCTTAAGTTGATTGCCTATGTCTTGCACATTCAACCCTGGCGCCAGAATAACATACCCGCACCGTGCACTAATCCATATATGATCCATTTTTTCTGGCCCCCTTGCCAAACAATGAGCTTTATTACAATGATATTTAGAATAAGTCAATATAATGATCAAAATGTTAATTATATCCCTTACCTGACTGTGCCATAAGAGAAACACCCCTCCAAACTGATGTAATGGACAGCTCGATGAAAAGACTCTGAATCTGATTTTTTATTCTTTTCATTTTTTCGTGCCGATTGTATGTTTTGCAGGGCTTCTAAGCTTGACAAAATAATACAACAGGGCTGTTAAAGGGTGTTTGTCTCCACATGTTGATTTCATATCGTAGGGTACGCCCCCAAATTTTTGATTGGTGCAGACCCCCTCTGGGGGCCCGCCATATCCCCGAGAATGGGGCCCCCAAAATCTCCGTTCAGAATTTAAAAAGGGTTTTTTCTATGAGTAAAATTGACGTGGAAGCTTCAAAAAAATAACAACATTTTCACCCTTTATTTTATTAAAAATTTTGCAAAATTTTTGTTTTAGTTCTCCTTTGTGATCCATTGTTTTCAGCCGTCTCCATGGGATACGACCGGGCTGAGAGCTCCTCAGTCGGGCCCCCCTGCTAGCATCATTCTCCTTCAGGCGCTATAGTTTTCAACCTCAGGGGGCTGTAACCCGTCCAGCCTCGACCCCTTGTAATTTTTCAAACAGTGCAAATAAATTTTAAAAAAAAACCTTTAATGAGGTAGTGCATTTTATAAAAGAGAAAAAAAACAAACAAGGTTTTGGGTTTTGCAGGGGTTTGAACCAGGACCCTTTTGCCTGGAGGAAAAATTTACCTCCAGCTACTCCCCAATGCTTTTTTATATAAAAAAATAATAAAAGACCCCTTTCCCTTTATAGAGAGAGGGAAAAGGCTGGTGATGTCATCCGCTGGGGCACCTAATTCAAAAAAAAATCCCCCACGCCCCCCCGACACCAGAGCTGAAAAGGGTAGCTGAACGAAGGAAGAAATGAGTTGTGGCAAAAACCCCCTTTAAGAGTGGGTTTCCGCCACATACTCTTCATTCTTTTCTACGCGAGGTCTGAGTACAGCTGAGCTATATGTTTGGCTGTACTTGAAACTCCTATAAAACACACTGGGGAGTAGTATGCTAGCGTGGCCAACTCTTCGTTCTGAACAGAGACTTTTGAGGGCCCGTTCTCAAGATACTAATGCATCCAAAAAAATTAAAAAACATGAAAAGATATTGAAAACATAATTTATGTCACATAGGAAAAAACCTATATTTTTATTAACTCATTTCCCGTATGAATTCAAAATTTTATAAATATTTGTGAAACCCAAACAAATAAAAAATGCCTAAGAACCCTTTAAAATTTTTAAAGAATTCTAATTTTTTGAGATGCAGTAGTATATGTGAGTAAGGTAAAAATCTGCATATCACACTTGATGGCAACCTACTGATAAGCCATTCAATGTGTTTAAATTATACACCCCCCTTTAAAAGGGGTTGTTCATAGTTTATTATCTTACCTAGCCTGTTTTCTTGGTTTAATTTTTTAATCAGGGCGTGTTTACGGCTTCTACTAGGCTGCGTAGAAACCCGGTTTGTAGCTATTTTTAAAAAAAGTTCTGGCAGCCAATCATGAGAAATTGAAAGGTTTAGCTATAGCGACCTGGGAGTAGCTGCCCATACAAGAGGAATATCTAGGAATGGTAGGGGTATGTTTTAAAGGAATATATTACAAAGTGACTTGTTTTTGCAAGATCTTTCACATAAAAAGCAGCAATCCCTGTAGTGAGACAATGTAGCATACAGTCTATTGGCTTATTGCAGGAGAATGCACATGTGTACAGATATAAAAAAAAAAATACAGATTTTATTTTCCCAAAATTTTTGAAACATGCAGCTATAACAATATTATAATGAGAAGAAGATACCATAAAAAAATAAAAATATATTTTTTATGTAAAAAAATGTATTGCTTTTCTTTGCTGCCTTGCCTACAAAAAAAACAACAAATTCAATTTTCTTTTACAGTAAATTTGGTACCTTTCACTAGGAAGGAGGGAGGATATTTCCCGTATTAGTCTTTACTTTTGCAGGTACCAATGATTACGCCACAAACAGAGGGGGAAAACAGCTGTCTATTTCAATTCCAAAAAATTTGTTTCAAATCTTTCTCTGATTTAAAAATCAGTGTTACCCCCACAGCCAGTAAAGGGGGAATGCAAAGGATAAGGGGGAAAAAAAAATTTTACAAGAGAATTATCTGCAGTCCTTTGACAACAGTGCTTTCACAGTGCTCTCCAACATAAAACCAAGAGAAATATAATATAATCTATTTTTAACTTATGTTTCATATTGGTTGACCTTGAGTTTGCCTGTAATGTATGATAAATCATACAGTTTAACTATCAGACGCCTCTAGATACCTGGCGCTAAAAGGTTGTCAAAGAGCCCAGATTTGAGGTCTTGGAAACTTATGTCATTGTAAAACGCTAAAATAACACATGCAAAACATCTGCAGAAAGACCCAAGGCCAATATAATTGTTACTGTATGTATCAGTGAGACTAACCATTCATGCTCACTGAATGAATTATATATATATATATATATTACTGTATGATAGATATGTTTAAAAAAAAATGATGTTAAGTGAATGTATTTATGCAATATAGGCAGTACCCGACTTACAAGGTTCCGACATACATCTGTCCCCTAGTTACAAACGGAGACTTAGGGGGCATTCTGGCACTTGTAGTTCCAAGTTCCACTGCAGATAGTAGCTGTGGAAGGACAAGTTCCAACAGCCAAAGCAGCACATGAAATTAAATTGAGGTGAAATCTTCTTAACAGACAGTAAAACAAATGTAAAAACCTTTCCCTGCACTATCCAAAATGAAAAAAAACCTTTTTGTGCTGGAGTTACATTTAATAAATATACCTGTTCCGACTTACAAACAAATTCAGCTTAAGAACAAACCAACCGTCCCTATCCTGTTCGTAACCCGGGACTGCCTGTAAATGTTTTCAGTATCTGATTGTAGTAAAACATCATTAAGAGAATCAGTTGCCTACTTCATTCTAAGAAATATAGGATTTATGTAATGAAAATTTAGTATCATGATTTCTTATCATAATAAAAGCGATTCTCCAACAAACACAAAAAAGGCTTGCCTGAGTCTTCCCTCTTCTCCCTGCAATGTTTTCTGCCTTAATGTATGCTTTCCTATGCTGTATGTAGCCTTCCTTTTATGCAACCAAAGAGGCAATTTTTGTTTGAAAACGGTTTCCCTTTGCCCCAAAGATACTTTGCTGTTCTTTATAGCGTTCACTCTCCCTCCAAACCACATTCTTAGTGCTCCTCGTTTATTTTCAAGCTCATGTTGAAGGACTTGTGCCAGAAACTTCAAAGGCTGCTCTGAAGACAACTAAATCTCTTTGGTCACCTGATCTCCTGGGTTCAACACAGAGCTGTTTTCTCTGTGTCAAGCCACATTGAATTAATAAGCTTTTTATCATTAAGCGGTTAAAATACAATTGCAAAACAAAAAGTTTATTGAAAGTACAATACAAAAGTGGCTAACTGCTTGAGACATTAAGTAGTAAAATATCCACGGCACTCCTCAAAGATTTTCAGGCAAAAAAGAACTTTATTCCTCCATGCCACAAAGCGATGTTTCAGCTCTCTCACAGAGCCTTTGCTGGAGACATTATGTAGAAAATTATTTTAATTTAATCATTAAAAAGGGTATGCATGTCTCACTAGTGCAGAACAGAGCGATATCTGAGCATATGCAGCCCATTCCATTCAGTTCAGTGGGAGTTTGGTTGTACCCAGAACTCCCATAGAAAGGAATGGTGAGAGCTGCTCATTGGCACACATTTCACCACTCTGTAAAGAGCAATATAAAGGCCTGTTATCGCAAAGAGGGAAAATCATAGGGGTGGGACGCAAACCTATCATACATTTATGGCGTACCTTGTCAATATGCCATATATGTCTGAGATGGGAATATTCCTTTAAACCATAATAACCTATGCCAGATCTGTTTTGGAATAAATACCGACCAATCCTGATTTATTACACTGACTAATGGGTTCTGTACAGTTTCCACTGTGGTTCTCGTATTTTTGACAGCAAGTGGTAAAGTCTGTGAAATTTATTCCATAAAAAAATACTGGAAATCCTGATAGCAATTTATAAGGCCAATCTGAAGAGAGCCATTTCAACAAATCCCGTAGTGAGTAATCTTATAGCACTTAATAAGTGCTATGTAGTAAGTAGAGGCAGTGGTAATGCTGCTGTCTCTTTCTGACCTGGCAATTACTAGATAACCCATGGCTTGGCAGAGCTGCTGAGTCTTAGCAGAACCACTCAGTGACTAATGACTAACTGAACGGATGCCCCAGCTACAAAGAACCAAAAAACAAAATGAAAATGATAAAAAGTGAAAGTTCCAAATACGCCTATTTTTCATATTAATCTTAAAAGCAAACAAGTAAAAAAATGTAAAAAATTAGAAATATAGAAAAAAGAATTACACCACTTATGCTGACACTCACCATCTGAATAGCCACTGTGTTCACACAAGACTATACATCTTATGTATAAAAAATAAAATAAATGAGGAACCCATGTTTAGTTTTGTTATAAGTAATATCTAAAGAAAATTCTAATTTCTATAATGCATTTCTATAAAACAAAAAAAACAAAAAAAGCTATTAAAATGCTCTATATTTTACAAACAAAAAAGTGCAAAAATGATTTTCCTTTCCTAAGAAATAAAAAGAGCTTTGGGTCCACCAAGTGTGCCAAATCATTAAAAAACCTTTGGTCATTTTCACCCAAAGCACAATAGTCATCAGGGTAAGTTCACACAACGTCTTTTTGCCACTGTCATCGCCAAAAAAATGTTGTTTCCTCATAGGAAATTCTGCGCTCAACACCCCTCATGGATTTCATGTAGGGATGTATTGTGCAATTAGGGTGCACAGGTGTTCTTCAGTTCTTTTAGCATTGGGCAATAAAAATGGTGGGAAAAAAGGCAGTTCAAACATTGTTTTTTGGGCTACATTTTTATAGTGTAAGCCATGCAGTATAAATGACAGTGTACTTTACTATGCGGACCAGTACAATTACAATGATAGAAATATTATATAGTTTTTATGTTTTACTAACTTTACACAATAGAAATATATTTATAAAACACTTTTTTATTTTTCTGTATATGGAGCTGATTAAGGGCTTGCTTTTTGCGGGATGTGTTAACATTTTATTGGTACCACTATGGGGTTCAAATGACGCTTTGAATCAAGGATTTTGTGAGCTGCTTTGAACAAAATACAGCAATCCTAGTAGTGTTTTTTTTATTTTTTACAGCGGTCACTGTGTGATATAAATGACATCCTTGCTTTATTCAACAGGTCGATCCGATTACAGCGATACCCAATTTGTACACGTTATTTATGTTTTACTGCTTTTGCTCCATTAAAACACTTTTATTCTAAAGGGAAAACACATTTTTGCATCTCTATAGTCAGAGTCATAACTTTTTTAATTTTCTGTGTAAGGAGCTGTGTATGGGCTTGTTTTTTACTGGATGAGTTGGCTTTTTTATTGGTATAATTTGTGGGGGGACAAGGCTTTTTTGATTGCTTTTAAATTCATTTTTGGAAGGCATGGTGAAGAAAATCTTAGTAGTGCTTTTATTTTTAATTCACCGTGCAGTATACATGACAAATTTGTTTTACTCCATTTGATCTATACGATTATGGTGATACCCAATTAATATAATTTTTGTTATGTTGAAGCACTTCAAAAAATTGTTTTTATTGTGTAAAACAATATTTTTATTTATTCTGTATACAGAGCTGAGTAAGGGCTTTTTTTCAGGATGAACTGATGTTTTCATTGGTATCACTTTGGCATTTATATGAATTTATGATCGTCTTTTATTCCATTTTATTTGTAGTGGGATGAACGAAAATTGCAATTTTGTGACTGTTTTTTGTTTTTTTTTACGCCGTTCAATGTGTGGGTTAAATAATGTGACAGCTTTACAGGGCATGTCGTTATGCACACAGTGATACCAAACATGTGAACTTTAATTATTTTTTAGCTTTTTTGTGCCCACTGGCATTTATAAAGGGGAAAAGGGCAGTGTACATCTTTTTATTTTATTTCTTTGTGTTTTACTTTTTTCTTTTACTTTTGTGAATTTTTTCAGCTGCATCCCTGATCTTTAAATCACTGTTACAATGGAGAGCAGTACTGCTGTGTACTGCTCTCCATGGTAACTGTCAATCACTATGCCCGGCCATGCCCACATGTCACAGGCAGCCTGCAAGCCTTTATTAGGATTCCGGGCTGCTAGGCAAGCCATCGGCAGCCATGATTACATCGCAGCAATGCTTTCCCTTGGCTGCCGCGATTGCGATTGATCATGGCAGTTAAGGGGTTAAGCGACCACGGCCAGAGTGAGCTCCGGTTGTGGGCAACACAGCATGGGGACAGCTGTAATATACAGCTGGTGCCATGCTGCGATTCTGCATGAGGCAATTCTTTCATACCCTGATATTATTAGAGATGTTGCTCATGTGGTCAACGCTTTGCCACCAACCCAAGTAAGGGTATGTTCACACGGTGCGTCTTTCCAAAGCACAGCAGCCCGCCGGCCCCATTGACATGCATTTTTCGCAGCGCGTAATTGTCACAAACAATTGACATGCAAATTCTCCCCCCGCACGTACAATACGATCGTATTGTACGTGCGGGGGGACGGCGCGTAATTACCATAATTGTGACGCGCATTTCACCGTGTATAACGCGAAATACGCAGCGAACTGGGCGCCAAAATAAGCTGTGATCATACCCTTAGTGTAGAGAGACCCTTCTCTAGCCTGGATATAAGGAGGTCAGATCTGAGGTCATCTATGAAGGAGGATCTGATGGAGGCAATACTATTTCTCAGAACAAATTCATAGACTCACTCCTCAAATGTTATTCAGCACGTTTTTGTTGAAAACTGTTTTTTTCCCTACTGCAGAATTTAGCATATTCACAATTTTTTTTAAGTTTTTTGTGTTCTAAAGTTGTATCCAATAAATATATTTTACACCGACAAGAAGAAGGATAACAATGTTTAGAACTTTTGACTTTCAGGCTCCATATCTCACCGTCCACTACAGCTTTCAATGTGAGACTACCATAATTTTATAGACAACCATCTTGGCTATTTCATACATAACTTTGATCTGCAACTATTTAGCATATATTTAGTTCTGCAGATTCTTATCATGTAACTGCATTGTTACTGTTTTTCTCCTGGTGATGGGACAATTCTTCTTGTACACTACAAATTACAACCTGTTCTCACATTCCTTAATAGCTCAGTGTGTTATTAGGCTAATTCCCGAGCAGTCATGAAGAAGATTTCCCAAGAAAAGAGAAGCAGCATCCTCCAGCTCATCGATAGCGGTTTCTCGGCCAAGAAAATTGCCAAACTACATCATCTGAGTCCATGACAGCTGGAAGAATATGAAATGAAGTCCATCCATCCATTCAAAACCCAAGAGGTGGACGTCCAGACAATATATCAAAGTCAGCAAGTTGGCTCATCACAAGGTCTGTTCTAACACGACAGACATGGCAGTGGAGGTGGCTCGTAGGCTTCGTAAGAGTGAGATCACAGACATCGATGCAAGCACAATGCAGCACACATTACACAGGTCTGGAATGATGGCCCGAAAAAAGGTGAAGAAGCCTCAACTTCAATCTCGTTATAAGAAGCGTTGGCAAAGAGTTTGCAAAAAATTATAAAAAATGGAAGTTGGAAACAGGTGATTTGGAGCGATGAGATGAAAGTCAATAGACCGGACTCTGATGGGGCAAATGGGTTTGGAAGAATCAAGGAAAAAGGGGCGAACGGATCAAGAAATTGAAGGAACTGTCAAGTTCGGTGGATGAAACATGATGATATGTGATTGTTTCACAGCCAAATATATTGGATACTTGACCAGGATCGATGTTGACCTCAATGCTGAGCTATATGTGAGTACCCTACAAGATGAGTTACTTCATACACTCGAGTAGTATGGGTATGAAAAGTGTTCCAGCAGGACAACAACCTGAAGCAAACATCAAGGTTGGAGAAGGAATGGTTCAATAACAATGAAGTAGAGTTGCTGTATTGGCCTCCACAGTCCCCAGACCTCAACCCAATAGAACACTTGTGGGTAGAGTTGAAGAAAAAGCTGTATTCGTACCCAAGTCCCGTATGCAACATCATTGGGAATGTGTAGAAGAGACCTGGGATCAGATTTTGGTCAAGACATGTTTGAATCTTATCCAGAGCCCAGAAGGAGTCAGGCAGAGCTGAAAGCCAAAGGTGGATTTACCAAATACTAACGAAATAATAAAAATTAACATTTTGATTTTTAGGAGAAAAACAGTAACAATGCAGTTACATGACAAAAATTCGCAAAACAAAGCAGATGCAAGTCACATTTATGTATACGATAGCTAAGATGATTGTCTATAAAATGATGGTAGTCTCATGTACAAAGCTGTAGTGGATAGTAAGATACAGAGCTTGAAAGTCACAAGTTCAAAACATTGTTACCCTTTTGCTTGTCAGTGTATGTTCTAACCAAATAGCTTGATTATTGTATCATAAGGTGATAAAAAGCCTGATGTTGCCATTTTACTACAGTAAAGTTATTACTTAAACATGCGCCATGTATGAGGGAGTCAGGAGTTGGAGTCGTGAGTCAGAATCAGGGAAGTTGAGGAGTCGGAGCTTTGGCTTACAGACTCCACAGCCATGCTATATGGCTTAAGTTAAAATGCCATCAGAAATCTGACAGCACAGTCGTCTGTTTTACTCTGAGACACTATAGTGCTTTTAGGAAAACACTCTGTAAGATACAGCTGGGCACAGCGATGTCTGATGTGCAGCGTCTCTCCCAAACTCAGCTTTAAGGGGTAGCCCCATCTTATTTATAAGCACATGTAGGCAAGGGCAAATAACAATTATTGCTGTTCCAATTTTGCTTTATTTCAGAGTGAGCAGTTCTTAGCTCCTACTTCTTCACATAAGCTTCTCTAGTTACCGTCCACCTCTCACTGCTCTAGTAATAGTGGCCGGGCTTATGATGTTGCTTCCTGCTGTGTCTTATCAACAGGATGGAGCTTGCTTCTCACCCTTTGATCTCATATTCCTATTTAGAGACACCTAAACCGTTAGAGTTACAGGCCAGAGTATATGGTAAAAGGGAAAAGGGGAAAAAAGAGCAAGCGAGTCTGCTCCAATGCCCCAATAGCAACTCCATGACAGATATATCCATCATGGAGCTTTATGGGGTTAAAGAGAACCTGTGGTCTCTGCTATCATGATTGCTACAGTAAATAATTGTATTCCCTGAGTTGTAACAATTCTGGAGCATCTCTCCTTAGACCCCTATGCTGTGCAATTCGTTTGTTATACCTCTAGAAATTCATCACCAATATGTCACCTGGGTGTTACCAATTAGAGGTGTGTTCCTACACAGTGTGACAATGTCCAATCAGTGCTGATAGACAGGGACACCCCTTTGAAAACTAAAATGGTAACACCCATCTGATTGATTCGGTAATACATTTCTAGAAGAACAGCACAGCCCAGAGTTATAAGAGAAGAGGCTCCAGAATTGTTATTACCATAGACATATCAGGAGATGTCCCAGGCCCTCTTTTCAATGTGTTTTCTATATCAGACAACCAATTTAATTCAATGATACTTATTTTATTATGACACTCATTTTAATACAAAACAAATAACCTTCTGAAACAGTTCTAATACAACACTAGCACCCTCATCATAGTAATAATTGAACTTAGTAAGCAGACAAGCTAAATACAATGAGGCTGAATGCCTAATCATCACATACCGCCAACTAATAACGAGTGATATTTTAGTCGCATTTAATTAACTGGGAATTACAATGAATTCATGAGTTATTTCTTTGCACTCCAGCCCACAACAGCTTGGCTGTTCTTTTGTCTTGTACTTTTTCTGAACTTGTTAAAGGGGTGTTCTCACCATGCAGTTTCACAAAGTCACAGCCAGCTTCAGTCTCACACTTCCTGATTAGACTGTGGACTATAGCAGTGATTAACATATAAACTCTGCTATTCCTAGCTGAGTCTGTTACATTGAAAGGACTGCAGGAGATGTAAAATCTGTAGTCCACATGATTACAGAGCTCTAAGGAGTGAAAACAGGTCCTTATCTTAAACAAACAAAGCTCCTTTCCTAGGGACTACACACAGCAACACAGCAGGAGTGAAATCATCATGGACAGACAGCAGCTTCCAGCTAATCAGAAAAATAAAAGAGAGGATAGAGAGATGGTCAGTAACCAAGAGAAACTTGTGTGCACTCAAAAGAGATCTCTCTTATCTTCTCAAAAAAGCAAAATAAAAAAGCAATGTATTTAATAATAGTACTCATTTATCTTTGCCACATGTTGAAAGCTAATCATTGTAGTGAGAAAACCCCTCTAGGCTTCAGAAGACAAAAGGTTGCCAGACAGATGAGTCTGCATCAACTTGGCAATATTAAGTCATATCTTGTATTTAACAGTCTATTTTTCAACATATTATAAACCTAGATGCTGAAAATATACATATTGCTAAGTGGTTGCAAGCCAACATCTGAGACATCTGTCTGTTTATCCTACAGATGCAATTATTTAGGATTCATCTTTTTTATTTATATGGCGCAACATATTCCACCCTGCTGAACAGAGATTGCCAATACTCAGATCAGAACAAATTTGATACAGCTAATTCTTGAGAGAATTTTCATAAAGCAATAAGGTGTCATGTCCCCTTATTGGTCAATATATACACTACTCACAAAAAGTTAGATTTATTTGGCTTTTGGTTGAAATTTCAGGACGAACATAAAATTTCTTGACCATTTTTTAAAATAAACCAAACTGTTTACTGCTTCAGTACTTTTTGCACAACTTGCTGATCTCTAACAAGGAGCTTAAAGACAAAATTCACAACAGTTGTTTGATCCCTGAATCACCCAATAAATTTGAATGAATCAATTTGAATGGGAATTTAAACAGTCCTCCTCATCATGTTGTTCACATTTTGACATCATGAGACCAAAACAACACCTTAAAGTTGATTAACAGTATCTCCCCATTGCAAGGTTTCAAGCAGCATGCTCTCAAATGGAAGTGGCCACCGAGCTTAGAATGTCACAGAGAGTCATCAGCAGGTTGCAACAGAGATACATAGAGACTGGAAGAGTCACAGAAAGACAAAGAAGAGGACATGCTTTAGCTACATCACACACTGATGACCACTTCATTTCACAAGGCATTATGGGAAAGGGGCTGAGAATGCCTTGTGATATGCAGATGCTAAGTAGAGGGCGAAAAGGCAAAACAAAAACTCTACAAGTCGTTCGTTCGGTGCTCTCCTTAAGGAGAGATCTTCCCTTCCTGGACCACTTCATTGTAAACAATGCCCTGCGGAACCGGATGATGAATGTCACAGAACTCCAGACACGTTAAAGGGAGGTGAGAGGCAACCAAGTGTCACGTCAGACCTCTCGTAACCATTTACATCAGTGTGGTCTGCATGCTAGACGACCTGACTACACTACTAGACACGGACATCATCGTCTTGGTTAGGCCAGGACGCTGGAGGAAGGACCAGTGGTTCTCAGTGCTGTTCAGGGATGAAAGTGGATTCACTCTAAGCAGAAATGATGGCCATCAACGATGCTGGAGACATCAAGGAGAACGCTATGCATCAGCCTGATCAGGTACCCTTGCCGATCATCTAGCACGCAGGCCATGCTGATATAAACGGTTAAAAATGGTCTGATGTGACACTTGGTTGCCTCTAATGATTGGGACAAAGATATAGTTATCCAAAGTAACTGGCTATCAGAAATACTGTCGATCATCTACACAAATAAAGAACACCTTAATAAAGCAATGTATCAAAAGCTAGAATATCCACAAATAATCTTCCTCCAATGCGTTTCCACCACTAGATATACAAAGGTTCATTAGGGAGAAAGTTCTTGACCATTATCTCTACTAATCAATCCCACAAACAAAATCATAATACAGGCGGTCCCCTACTTTCATCATTCCGACTTACATACATTCCCTAGTTACAAACGGAGACTTATGGGGCGTGGCTGACATTCAACACTGAGTCACTCCCCCATGATAACCAAGTGCCAGCATGCCACAGCTGCACATGAGATACAGAACGTTAGGTGAAATCTTCTAAAAAAGGGCACAGACAGCAAAACAAATGTAAAAACTGTTCCCTGCACTATCCAAAATTTTATTTGCTGGAGTTACATTTAATAAATATACCTGTTCCGACTTACATACAAATTCAACTTAAGAACAAACCTACAGTCCCGATCCCATTTGTAACCCGGGGACTGCCTGTATACAGTACCTCACATTTTTGTAAATATTGTATTATATCTTTTCATGGGACAACATTAAAGATATGACAATTGATACAATGTAAAGTAGTCAGTATACAGCTTGTATAACTGTCAATTTGGTGTGCCCTCATAATAACTCAACACACAGCCATCAATGTCTGAACAGCTGGAAACAAAAGTGAGCCAACCCTAAGTGAAAATGGACAAATTGTGCCCAAAGTGTCAATATTTTGTGTGGCCACCATTATTTTCCATCACTACCTTCCCTCTCTTGGACATGGAGTTCACTAGAGCTTCACAGGTTGCAGCCACTGGAATCCTCTTACACTCCTCCATGATGACATTGCGGGGCTGGTGGATGTTATAGACCTTGCGCTCCTCCACCTTCCAGGAGGATGCCCCGCAGATGCTCTATACAGTTTAGCCTGGAGGCATGCTTGGTCAGTCCAGCATCTTTACCCTCATTTTCTTTAGCAAGGCAGTGGTCATCTTGGAGTTGTGTTTAGGGTTATCATGTTGAAATACTGCCCTGCAGCCCAGTTTCCGAAGCGAGGGGATCATGCTCTGCTTCAGTATGTCCCAGTACTTGTTGGCATTCATAGTTCCCATAATGAACTGTAGCTCCCTAGAGCCGGCAACACTCATGCTGCCGCAAACCATGACCCTCCCACCACCATTCTTGACTGTAGGCAAGACACAATTGTCTTTGTACTTGCTTGGCACCATCTGAACCAAATAAGTTTATCTTGGTCTCCTTAGACCACAGGACATGGTTCAAGTAATTCATGTCTTTAGTCTTCTTGTCTGTTTTCAGGCTTTCAGGCTTGCATTATTTTTAGAAAAGGATTTCTTTTGGGACAACAGCCATACAGACCAATTTCATGCAGTGTGCAGCATGGTCAAAGCATGACACCCGACCCTGACCCCTTTTAAACCTCTACAGCAAAGATGGCAGAACTCATACGTCTATTTTAAAAAAAGACAATTTGTATAAGGGCCTTTCCCAGGGCGGCAGGGGGGGGGCGCCGCGACGCCCCCCCGGGAGGAGCCCCCCGATTTTGGCGGATGTTTTTAACAGTCGCGCGAGCCGGCCCGGTACAAGGAGGAGGGGGACAATTGTTCCCTTTCCTGCCTCCCCTGATGTATGGGGCCCATGAGGCCGTTACATACAAAAGCGTCACGGGGGGGCCCAGCTTTCACCGCCCCCCCTGGACGTCGATTCCTCGGGGGGCAGCTCTCCCGCCGGGGAGATCCCGGGGAGCTGCGTGCAGCGTAAGCAGGTGATGACGTCACGCTGCTTACACTGCTCCAGCCCCCACCGCGAGCGCTCCGGACCGGGATGCGCGGACGAGGTGAGTCTTTTTTGTTATTTTAAATTACTTTCAGGGGGGATTCTGGCTACAAGGGAGGGTCATGGCTACAAGGGGGGGACATGGTACAAAGGGGGGATCCTGGGTACAATGGGGGCATCACTGGCTACAAGGGGGGGGACAATGGCTACAAGGGGGGGGCCCCCCACTGGCCAATGGGGGGAAACCTGGGCCCAAGGGGGGGGAACTGGTACAAGGGGGGGGACAAACCCACCCAATGGGGGGGCCCCCCTGGTACAATGAGGGCTTTCCCGGTACAATGGGGCATCCTGGCTACAAAGGGGGACCCCGGCTAAATGGGGGCACATGGCTACAAGGGGGGCACACTGGGTAAAATGGGGTGGGCACCCCTGCTACAATGGGGGGCAACTGGTCAAAGGGGGGGGCACACTGGTACAAGGGGGGGACATGGCTACAATGGGGGGGCACTGGCTACAGGGGGGGGGGGAAACGGTAAATGGGGGGGGGACACTGGTACAAGGGGGGGCCCCTGGCTAAAATAGGGGTCCTGGGGTCAATGGGGGCTCCTGGCTACAAGGGGGCAAAAAATGGCTACAATGGGGGATCCTGGCTACAATGGGGGGACACTGGCTAAATGGGGGGCTCCTGGGTTTCAAGGGGGGCCCCACTGGCTAAAGGGGCACCCTGGCTACAATGGGGGGACATGGGTCAAGGGGGACACTGGCTACAATGGGGGGCACACTGGTACAATGGGGGCCCCTGGCACAAAGGGGGGCATCTGGCTACAAAGGGGGAAAACTGGTACATGGGGACATGGCTACATGGGGGCACCCTGGTACAATGGGGGCCCCTGGTACAAGGGGGGAAAACTGGTACAGGGGGGGGCTCCGGGTAAAGGGGGGTACCGGTACAAGGGGGGCATCCTGGCTACAAGGGGGGGCCATGCTACAATGGGGGCACCCGGCTAAAGAGGGTCAAACTGGGGAAAGGGGGGGATCACTGGCTACAAGGGGGGACACTGGCTAAAGGGGGGGATCACTGGGTACAAGGGGGCATCATGGGCCCAAAGGGGCACACTGGCTCAAGGCATCCCTTTTTGGGGGGGGGGGGGGGCTCAAAGGGGGGCCCCTGGCTCAAAGGGGGGGATCCTGGCTGCAAGGGGGGCAAACCCGGGTGCAAGGGGGGGAATGGTTTGGGGGGCAGCCTGGTACAGGGGGGGGGGATCACTGGGTCAATGGGGGGATCACTGGCTACAATGGGGGTTCTGGAAAAAGGGGGGGATCACGCTACGGGGGAATCACTGGCTACAGAGGGCATTACTGGTAGGGGGCATCTACTGGGTAAGGGCATTACTGATAACGGGGGATCTTGGACGGGGGGGATCTACTGGTAAGGGGGATCATGGTACAGGGGGGATCTACTGTAACAGGGGCATCACTGTAACAGGGGCATCTACTGGTACAGGGGGCATAATGGCTACAATGGGGGTCATGGTACAGGGGGGCTCCTGGTAAAGTGGGGCATCCTGGTAGGGGGGAAAACAGGCTACAAGGGGGGCATCACTGGCTACAGGGGGCATCTACTGGCTACAGGGGGCATCTACTGGCTACGGGGGCATCAACTGGCTGCAAGGGGGGTATCCTGGCTGCAAGGGGGGCATCCTGGCTGCAAGGGGGGGCATCACTGGCTAAAGGGGGCATCATGGTAAAGGGGGGGGGGCATCCTGGCTACAATGGGGGGGATCTCTGGGTACAGGGGGAATCATGGCTACAGGGGGATCAGGCTAAGGGGCATCCGGTACAGGGGGGATTACTGGCTACAGGGGGCATCTATGGTACAGGGGTCTACCTGGGGGAGGGGGGGGGTATACATGCTACAGGGGCTATTAAAAAGGTACCATTTAGATGCTATGATGGGATTTTATAGAGAAGGAATTGGTTGGGTCAATTTTAAATTAGGGGTCTTAAGAGTTTGTTTTGTAAATTTTACAGTGAAGAGTCGGGATAGTCATATGGGTCTAGGAAGATGGAGAAGAAGAAGAGAAAGAGAACAACTCTTCAGAGACATCTCCTGTGAGTCACTAGATATAACTTTACTGTAACCATTTATATGTCTGCAGAGCCTATGTAAAACTGGTATCCACCACTGTATGCTGGTAATATTGGTTGAAGTATAATGGTTTGTATTCAGTAATGGTCAGTTTGTATTATTCAGTGACTATGTGGTGGTGATATGTGGTCACGGTTTTGCTGTATTTGGTCACTATGTGGTGATATGTGGTCATGGTGTGGTGGTATTATTCGGTCACTGTGTGTTGGTGATATGTGTTCTTGGGATTCTGGTTGGTGTAGCAGTGTTATTTGGTAACTGTATGACTATTATCTAGTAATTTTATATGTAGCACATTGTGGTAAAGCTTTCTGTATATTTTGGCTTTGGTTGATGGTGATGCCCTGTGTTTCATTATGTTACATGGGAGGGGGGGGGAGGCGGGGAGGGCGAAATTTCTTCACCTCGCCCTGAGTGAAATTTAGCCTAGGAACGGCCCTGTCTGTATATGATGCTGAGCACGTGCACTCGACTTCTTTGGTTGACCATGGTGAGGCCTGTTCTGAGTGGAACCTGTCTTCTTAAACTGCTGTATGGTCTCAGTCACAGTACTGCAGCTCAGTTTCAGGGTATTGGCACTCTTCTTATAGTCTGGGCCATCTTTATGTAGCGCAACAATTTTTTTTCAGATCCTCAGACAGTTCTTTGCCATGAGGTGCCATATTTAACTCCCAGTGACCAGTATGAGAGAGTTTGAAAGCAAATGGATGATAATGCCATACACAGGTTAGATAATAACACTAGGCAACAAATTTTAACTTTTTTTTGTTCCTGGCTAATAATTGTTATTTCCTGACTGTTTATGCCTAAGAACAATGGAAAACTACTTTTGTCCCCTACAAACTTTGCTTTTGTGACTGAGACTATTTGAGACTATTTTAAATCGTGAAAAGGCAAATTTGCATCATATCTCGTTCACATAAAGTCAAGAAAAAAACAAACTGCTTCAGATTTAACATTTATTTTCAGAAATGAGCGGTTTTTCGAGATTTGCATTTATATTGTAAATCACTTTCACGAATCAAACCCCAAATGTAATCTCCCATCATGTTCTCATTGTACTGTCGCTACTGTAGCTACGTTCGAAGTTCATTATACCCTGGTGGAAGCGATTGCCTTGCACCTCCAAATACGCTCCCATGTTCTCCTGGAATTTATCAAGGTGCGAGTCAAGCATATCGACTTTGAGGGACATTCTGCATTTTGTAGAACTTCTTCACCAGAGTCCCAACCAGCTTCACATAGTTTATGGCTTTGCTGTGACCATGAAAGCCACAAACTACTACAACAAAGCTGTTCCAGGCCTCTTTCTCCTTCCTGGTGAGCATCTTGGGAAATTCACTGCATTCCAAAATCTTCTTTATCTGTGGCCTGAGGAATAAACCAGCTTTGATCTTAGCCTCAGACAGCTTAGGGAAGAGGTCTTGAAGAAACTTGAAGGCTGGCGACTCTTTACCTAGAGTTGTGACAAATTGTTTCGTAAGGCCCAGTTTGATGTGCAGTGGAGGCATCAGTATCTTCTGGGGGTCAACAAGTGGCTCCCATTTGACATGGTTACTCTGCTGCGGCCAGTCCCTCGTGTTATAGTGTGCCCTGGTGTCCCCGCTATCCCAAAGGCAAAAGTAGCAGGAAAACTTGGTAAAACCACCTTGGAGGCCCATCAGAATTTCTACCATTTTGAAGTCTCAATTGACCTCCCAGCCATATTCGTCATACTTCAAGGCGTCTAACAAGGTCTTGACACTACAGTATTCCTCTTTGAGGTACACTGAGTGAGCCAGGGGAAGAGACCAGTACTTGTTACCGTTATGGAGCAGGACTGCTTTAAGGCTCCTGCTTGAGCTGTCTATGAAGAGACACCAGTCTTTTGGGTTACATGCTTTTCTGATTGCATCACACAGACCTGTAACATTGTCCATCTTGATGGGTGAAGAAGCAGGAAAAAAGATGGTGATGCTTCCTCTGACCTGCAACTTGAACGCTATCATCCAACAAGTTCCATTTCTTGAGCCTAGAAGTCAAAGGTTCGGCTTTTGACTTTGTAAGACTAAGATCTCTGACCAAGTTGTTGAGGTCTTTTTGGTTGAGCTACTATGGTTTCCTTACCTATTCTTCAAGTATGAAATCTAGATTGGCAACATCTTCACTCTCCGAGTTGCTCCTAACTTTAAACGCGGGTCTAGGGAATTCAATAGGAGATCTCTGCTTGCTGACAGTGTTTGTACTTTTATTTTATGACTGTCCTGATTGCAAAAGCAAAGTTTGGGGGGAATAAGAGCAATTTTCTTTATTTACTAGTCATAACCAATCAGGGAATAACACTCATTAGAGCAAAAAATTGTGTTACATAGTGTAGTGTAATTCATTATGGACCCCAGGTTGAGAATCCCTGGCCTAAGCTATAAGAAGACTGCCAACACCCGGAATTTGTGCTGCAGGAAGGTAGCCAAGACCATACAGCAGTTTAACGAGACAGGCTCCACTCAGAAAAGACCTCGCCATGGTCGACCAAAGAAGCTGAGTGCACGTGCTCAGTGTCATATCCAGAGACTGTCTTTTCAAAATAAATGTGTGTATACGTATGTACGTTATATATTTTTATATATATATATATTATATATATATTATATATATATAATATATATTATATATTATATATTGTGTGTACACAGATGAAACTATGCACGTTTTTCTCAGTTTCTGACATGAAATCAGAATAAACCTTACCCATTTTAGGTCAATTAGGATTACCGCAATTATTTATATTTGCCAAATGCCAGAATAATGAGAAAGAGAATTTTTAAGGCATTTTTATTACTTTCTGCAAAGTCAAAAGTTTACATACAATAGGATTACTGTGCCTTTAAACAATTTGGGACAGCCCATTTGATGATGTCATGTCTTTGGAGGCTTCTGGTTTATTGGAAACATCTGACTTAATTAGAGACACTCCTGTGGATGTATTTTAATGCACACCAAAACACACTGCTTCTGTGTGTAACATCATGGGAAAGTCTAAAGAAATCAGCTAAGATATCAGGAAGAGAATTGTGGACTTGCATCCTTGGGTGCAATTTTCAGATACCTGAAAATACCTCATTCATCTGTACAAACAATTATATGCAAACACAAACAAGATGAGACTGTCCAGACATCATACCACTCAGGAAGGAGAAGGACTCTATGTCTCAGACATGAACGTGTTTTGGTTCGACATGTGCATATCAACACAAGAACGAAAGCAAAAGACCTTGTGAAGATGCGGGTGGAAGCTGGTAAGGTCTTGTCATTATCCACAGTGAAACGAGTACTGTATCAACATGGGCTAAAAGGTCACTCTGCCAGGAAGAAGCCATTACTCCAAAAGAAACATACAAAAGCCAGATGCAAATGCACACAGGAAGACCTACATTTTTGGAGACATGCCCTGTGGTCTGACGAAACTAAAATTGAACTGTTTGGCCATAATGACCATTGTTATGTTTGGAGAAAAAAGGGAGAAGCTTGGAAGCTTAAGAACACCATCCCAACTGTGAAGCACGGGGGTGGCAGCATCATGTTGTGGGGTTGTTTTGATGCAGGAGGGACTGGTGCACTTCACAAAATAGATGACATTACGAGAAAAGTAGATTATGGGCGAAATGTATGAACGGGGCTGTGTTTGCACTATTGTTAACCAGGTGCACTCCAATATCAGTCGCATTACAGAGTGCCCACGGCACTTTGTAATGCGCCTGAGATCGGGGGCCGTGCTGGAGGCATATCGCACTACAACCATACGAAGCTACACATTTATAGCTTTAGTATGGCAAATCGAGGTGCATTACTGCTGGAACAGGTAAACCACTTTAAAAGTTTTAAATTTTTAAGTTTTAAATTTTTAAGTTTTAAATTTTATAGCTAGAAAGCGCTATGACCCACAGAAGAACAGGTTCATAGATTGAGGCGCATTCTGTGCTATAAATGCGCGCAAAAAAATGGCGTCTGGGCAAAATTATACATGTCGCCCTATGTGTCAATACTGAAGCAACATCTCAAGACATCAGCCAGGAAGTTAAAGCTTGGGCGGAAATGGATCTTCCAAATGGACAATGACCTGAAGCATTCTGCCAAACTGATTACAAAGTGGCTCAAGGAGAACCAATCAATGTTTTGGGGTGGCCATCACAAAGCCCTGATCTCAATCCTACTGAAAATTTATGGGCAAAGCTGAAAAGGCAGGTGCGAGCAAGGCGACATGCAAACATGGCTCAGTTACACCAGTTCTGTCAGGAGAAATGGGCCAAAATTCCTACCAACTATTATAAGAAGCTTGTGGAGGGATATTTAAAACATTTGATCCAAGTCATACAGTTTAAGGGCAATGCTACCAAATACTAATGAAATATATGTATACTTTTGATTTTGCAGAAACTAATAATAACTAATCTATATTATTATTCTGGCATTTGGCAAATATAAATAATTTTGATAATCCTTATTGACCTAAAACGGGTAAGGTTTTTTCTGATTTCATGTCAGATAGTGAGAAAAACATACATATGTGTCTTTTTCTATAGTGTACATAGGCAGATGTCTGTTGAGGTTTAAATTGTATTGGGTGGCATGGTATCTCCTCCCTACCAAAGTAGCACAGCTTGACTCTATTCTATGGTTTAGTTACTGGTCCCACCTTCTTGTCTTCACACATGGTAGTCATATCAGATGTCTACTATATATTCTTAACTTAGAATGCATTGGAATTGATTTTTCAATATTGTGTGCATAGAAATCAATGTAGAGAAGATCACCTCTGAAATGCAACCAAAAGACCTGCAATGTGTGAATGATTATTGCCTAATATCCGATTCGCTGCACTGCATATCATGACTTGTTGTAATTTGCTGCAACTGTGCAAAAATGTCGTGCATATAATACACCCAGCCGACAGACTCAATAAAAGCATAAAAGATCAAAAATGAATAACACTTACAATGTGATTTTCTTTCTTTTTGAGGTGGAACTGATCTAACCACTATTAAATATGGAATTCTTTAATATAACCTTATGATTTAAGACCTTCCCATTAAAAATATTAAAAACACCTGAAAAAACAGACTAAGGATAAAATCACATGTGGAGGCTGGGAAATAAGAAATTTTATTCTATAAATGTTAGAAGTAAATATTAATGGTATAAATTGCTAGCAGTTGTACCAACTCTTTGTGTATGGCATTTTTTTATTATACAAAAAGGAATATTAATGGACTCTGCAAGTCATTTTGCTCTGACTATTGGGTTATAAAGCTTTACTTCCCCTCAAAGCCTTACCTGCTAGCAATGATTCAAGCTGGTATCATTTAACAATTGGAGAATAAAGAGGCTTCTGACTATAAAGATTGGAACGTTCTTAAAAAAGCAATATAAAAAAAAAAGAAAATAATGCCTACTAATGCAGCAATTACTATACTTGTCATTGTATAGCATCCAAAAAATAATAGACCTCCAACACCAGAGATGTTCTAGACCACATCACGAGACTTCTACAACACGTGCCCACCCAGTATCTCCAGATGTGGCCAATTCCAATGCCCTTCCCAGGCTGTGCTTCTAAGGTGTATTCATACTTTCTTTATTGCTACTGTGTTTCATGCAGTCTCAGCACTTTTACCAATTCAGAAATGTATTTTGAATCCCAATTTAAAATAATAGTTATAAAAAAAGTTCTTAAAGGGGTTTTACCATGAAGTAAAATTGATGTGGGAAGCTACACATTTAAATAATAAACATTTTCACCATTCATCATTATTAAAAAATCTGCACCATTTTTGTTTTAGCTGCAACTTTTGTAATCCATAGTGCACAGCTCATCTCTAAAGGATACGACTAGTGAACAGAGCTCCCCAGTTCTGGCCACACATGCTCAGACATCACCTCTCCTCTCAGACAACTACTATCAGTCTCTTCCCTACTTAGTAATCACACTCACTCACTGCTGAGTGAGTGTTCAACCCCAGGTGGTGTCATTCTACTCCTGTCCTCTGTACTCCTTAGATATTAGTCAAATAGTGCAAAGAAATTTAAAAAGAGAGAACTCAATCAGGTATGTGCATTGAGACCAAAAAAAATCCACATTTGGTTCCTGCAGGGATTTGAACCTTGGACCCCTATGCTGAAAGGCAGAAGTACTGACCACACAGCTACATTGTACCTACTCACAGCTCTTTACACAACCAGACCTTTGTTTAACTAGAAATATAAAGAAACACTTCAGCTCACCTGAAAACTTTTGTACTATTTCAGCGTCATACATTGAATTTGTGTGGCTGGTCACTTTGCTCATTGAGGTTTTGTTTGACTAGAGTTAGCACACCATGGGGGAAAGGCATGGTGATGTCAAGCCAGTTGGGTCACATGGTATAACGTTCAAATAAATGATGCATGCCCCCTTTTGAGCTCACCGAAAGCTGAAGCATGACAAACCAAGCATGAAATGCCTTTGTGGAAAAACCCTTTAATAGCAATTTTATCCTTGCAACTTAATAGGAATACAATAAATGTAATTTTTTTTTTAAAACATTGCCCCAATAGGACAAACCCTATCCATATGACCAATTGCTGTATTATTACCAACACAGTAGCACTGTGCAGCACCATAACTACTTTGTGGTACGATGGAGGAACTGTAACTAGTGTCAATATCGTGAGGTGTAACAAGAATTTATAAGGCCCCATAGCAAAATGAAATGTGCACCTATCAACAAATGACAGGAAATTGAAATAACATAAGTAATTACACAGTTCAGTCACATTCTTATGACCACGTCCTATCTTTATGTCATGTCATGAGCTGGCTTGGTGGGTGTATAAGGTGTGCAATAGGTTGTCTGCACACATATCCTTCATTAAAAAGGGATGATTATTAGTTTTTGGCCCAAGGGTGGTAATATTTGTTGACTGTTCACGTACTGCTGTGGTGAAAGTGTATTGTATTGTGAGTGGATGAATGGTACCATTGCGAGTAACCACGAAACACTACATGCCATTGATGAGAGAGGTGATTGTCCGCTATGAAAGTGCCTGAGAGTGGACTGACATACTATAGTGGAGCAGCTCATCGCCAAAATGAACCAGGGAGCCAACAGACCCTCATGGTCACTGCTCCTCTGCTAACAAAGTTGCATCTGCAGAAAAGGATTCAATTTTCACAGCAGTATCAGATATGGACCTCTGTTGATCTGCAAAGTTTTGGTTTCTCCGATGAGCCACGTTTTCTGCGTCATCAAACTGATGAATATTGTTGTGTCAGGCGAGAACAAACAACCTGCAACCGTTGCTGGAAGGTCATAAGCTGGTGTTCCTATTTTAAGACGCTGAGTTCTCTCAGCTCATTCATGGCATGTCCTTCTTGCTTGTACAGAGTGCAGTGCGCTCAAATTCTCCACTGCACCACCACTGGTAAGCTCCTTCTTTTTATACCCCTCACTTGAACATCACGTTCTTTTGCTCTCCATCCTGACAATTTCCCTTCACATTTTAGCATGTAATGTTGTCCATACCTAGCATTACACTATGTGGCATGCCTCCTGGTTGGTTTGCCTCACACCCATCTTATTCTCTTTAATACATAGCCCAACCTATCTTTTGCTTATTCTCATATACTTTCTTCTCTCCCTCAGCATGGTCCTAGTAAATCCTCACTTCCTCATACACTACATTCTACACTTTTCCATGTGGTAAGTTCTCCATGATCCATACTCCCTATTCTCAGCTTCTTACTCTCTGTTTCCATCATGTCTTCTTTCTCCCCCATTTACTCATCATCTAGTTTCACCTTCGTATGTTCTTCATTTGACATTTTTCTTCTCTACAGTTCCCCTCTTTCTACCTCTCTATCCTTTACTTCTCCACCACATACCTTCTACATCATCTTTACTTCTCTAACTTACCCATTTTCCATCAGCTTTCCACATCTTCCCTATCTCCCCTTCATTAATTACTCTTCTTTTCACTACAGTCATCTGTATGACTAAGAAACATCACAACAATGCCAAGTCCCAATTTTTCTTCAAATTTAAGTACTCTGCCATTACGTTTAAATAACTGGATTTACTAAAATATTTGGGCATTGCACTATGGAATATGAAGTATAATTCCCTTTAAACACAATTTGTGTGCCGTAGTGCATTTTCTAGTCCAAGGGCCACATTGCCATAATGTACCGCTGCCAGAGACTGCAGTAAATCTTATAGGGGTATTCCCCCTTGGAGACCAGGACTGTGGAGTCGGCAAGCCAAAGCCCTGACTCTGACTCCTCAATTTCCCTAACTCCGACTCTCGACTCCGACTCCTGACTCCCTCATACATGATGCATGTTTAAGGGTGCTTTCACACGGTGCATTTTTGGTGTGTTTTTGATGCGTTTTTCAATGCATTTTTTGTGCAAGAAGGTACAGCAATTAATGCTGTACATTACTGCACACCAATCGTGGTAAATTCGCTGTAAAATCGCAGTAATTACCGCGATTTTTGTACAGCAATTTACAGCATTAATTACTGTACCTTCCTACACAAAAAATGTATTGAAAAACGCACCAAAAACGCACTGTGTTAAAGCACCCTAACAATGTCAGGGTATAAAGGAATTGCCTCAGCCACAGTCAGTTTGATGAATGGTTGATCTTCTACTTCTTTGAAAACAGGTGAAAAATTGTGCTGAAATCTGTTTGCCCTGGGAGCAGAATCTTGTCCCCTGTGGTAACGCTTTGCCTGCTCCATGTCATCAATTACACTCCTCATGCGATGAGGCTGAAGATATGGGAGCAGCAGCACCGGCAGGACCCAATTCCTCTTGCTCTTTGCACTGCATCGAACTAACTGGACCAACTTATTATATATTTTCGGAGTCGGTCCATTTTATGAAGACTCCAACTCCTGCAAAATAGGCTCCGACTCCACAGCCCTGTAGACCTTTATGAGACTTCAATTGTAAATACGCAAAATGGCTGAGAGGTCTGGGTTCCTCTTTATGGACTGCCAGCCAACAGAATTTGGGTCCCCTACTCAGTACTCGAGAAAGAGGATATGAGACATATATTCACTGTAGTTGTGACCCAACCCCTTCTGTAACCCCCAAAGCCTAGAGATATGAAGGACAACAAACACATATATAGCCTCCCCTCCAACTCATCTCCTCCTCTTCAGAGTCTCAAAAAAATCAGACATTTCTATGGTTTATTTTGTGGATCTGCTGATTGCGTCAGAGAAACCCAGAGATAACACAGAAATGGTTTTTACTGGGTTTCTCATTTAGGTTGCGTAAAATAGAATAATCAGACAAACAGAGCCCACTACAACAGTGCCAGCAATACAGTGCTCACTACAACAGTGCCAGCAATAGAGTGCTCACTATAACAGTGCCAGCCACAGAGTGTCCACCATAACAGTGCCAGCCACAGAGTGTCCACCACAACAGTGCCAGCAATACAGTGCTCACTATAACAGTGCCAGCAATACAGTGCTCACTATAACAGTGCCATCAATACAGTGCTCACTAAAACAGTGCCAGCCACAGATTGTCCACCACAACAGTAGTGCCAGCAATACAGTGCTCACTACAACAGTGCCAGCCACAGAGTGCCCACCACAACAGTGCCAGCAATACAGTGCTCACTATAACAGTGCCAGCCAAAATCCCCCCATGCCAGCAAACAATCCCCTCACCAACAGTGCCAACCACAAGTGTCCACCAAAAACCATGCCAGCAAAAACATGTCACTATAACAGTGCCAGCCACAGAGTATCCACCACAACAGTGCCAGCAATACAGTGCTCACTATAACAGTGCCAGCCACAGAGTGTCCACCACAACAGTGCCAGCAATACAGTGCTCACTATAACAGTGCCAGACAAACAGTGTACACCATAACAGTGCCAGCAATACAGTGCTCACTACAACAGTGCCAGCCAAGAGTGTCCACCATAAAAAAGTGCCACAAAACTGCCACTACAACATGCCAGCCCAGAGTTTCCCCATAACAGTGCCAGCAATACATTGCTCACTATAAACATGCCACCACAAGTGCCCACCTAAAGTGCCAGCAAACATGCCACTACAACAGTCCCGGGCCCCATAGATTTCCACCACAACAGTAGTCCACAATACAGTGCCCACAAAAACAGTCCCCCACAGAGTCCCCACCACAACAGTGCCACAATACAGGCTCACTATAACATCCAGCCACAGAGTATCCCCCACAACATCCCAGCAATACAGGCTCACAAAAAGTGCTAGGCCACGAGTGTCCACCAAAACAGTGCCAGCAATACAGTGCTCACTACAACAGTGCCAGCCACAGAGTGCTCACTACATCAGTGCCAGCAATACAGTGCTCACTACAACAGTGCCAGCAATACAGTGCTCGCTATAACTGTGCCAGCCATAATGCCACTAAAACAGTGCCACCCAAGAGTGTCCACCACAACAGTGCCAGCAATACATGCTCACTATAACATCCCACAAACAGTGTCCCTAAAAGGGCCCCCGCCCACACGGCTATTTGCCGACGGATTGGGCGCCGTTTCCGCGCCGGTTTTGCGTTCAATACGGCGCCAATCCGTCGGACATTACGGTAACCACTGCTCTCTTTGGAAAGGGGGAATCCGTCGCTCCTCCCCTCGGCTCGCCGGGGGGGAGAAAGTGACATGACTTTATTTACGGGCGGCCGGCCGTAAACAATGCATTGTCTAGGGGGCCGGGGAGCGGCGCCCCCGCCGCGCTCCGGCCCCGCCCCCCGCCCGCATTCACGGCGGTTTTTGTGCGCTCAATAGGGCGCCAAATCCGTCGGCAATAAGCCGTGTGAACGGGGCCATACAGTCCCCAGGCCATAGAGTGCTCACTATAACATGCCAGCCACAAGTGCCCACCACAACAGTGCCAGAAAATACAGTCTCATAAACAGTGCCAGAAACAGTGCTCACTAAACATGCCAGCCACAGAGTGTCCACCACAACTCCCAGCAAAACATGCTCACTAAAACATGCCACCCACGAGTGTCCACCACAACAGTGCCCACCAAAACATGCTCACTACAACAGTGCCAGCCACAGAGTGTCCACCATAACAGTGCCAGCAATACAGTGCTCACTATAACAGTGCCAGCCATAGTGCCCACCACAACAGTGCCAGCAATACAGTGCTCACTACAACAGTGCCAGCCACAGAGTGTCCACCATAACAGTGCCAGCAATACAGTGCTCACTATAACAGTGCCAGCCACAGAGTGACCACCATAACAGTGCCAGCAATAAAGTGCTCACTCCAACATCCAGGCCATAGAGTGTCCACCAAAACAGTGGGCCAAAATACAGTGTCACTAAAACATGCCAGCCACAGAGGCCCACCACAACAGGCCACAATACAGTGCACTACAACAGTCCCCACCACAAGTGTCCACCATAACTGCCACAATACAGTGCTCACTATAACGGGCCAGCCTTTTCCCACCCAACATGCCGCAAACGTGTCACTATAACAGTGCCAGCCATAGAGTGGTCACTATAACACTGGCAGCAATACAGTGCTCACTATAACAGTGCCAGCAATACAGTGCTCACTAAAAACAGTCCCGCACAGAGTGCCCCCCACAACAGTGCCAGCAATACATGTCACTAAAAAACAGTGCCACCACAGAGTGTCCACCATAACAGTGCCAGCAATAATGCTCACTATAATTTGGCCAGCCACAGAGTGTCCCCCCACAACAGTGCCCCAATACAGTGCCCCACTATAACTTCCCCAGCAAACGTGCTCATTTAAAAATGTCCAGCCACAGAGTGTCCCCCAAAAACAGTGCCAGCAATACAGTGCTCCACAACAGTCCAGCCATACAGTGCTCACTAAAACAGTGCCACCCAACAGGGCTCATATAACAGTGCCACCATACAGTGCTCCTTAACAGTGCCAGCAATACAGTGCTCACTATAACTTGCCACAATACATGCTCACTATAACTGTGCCCCACGATGCCAACCACAACATCCAGCAATACAGTGCTCACTACAACTCCCAGCAATACAGTGCTCCTATAACAGTGCCGCAATACAGTGCTCACTATAAACAGTGCCAGCCACAAGCGTCCACCACAACAGTCCCACAATACAGGGGCTCACTATAACATGCCACCACAGAGTGTCCACCACAACAGTGCCAGCAATACAGTCTCACATAACAGTTCCAGCCAACAGTGCTCACTTAACAGTGCCACCCCAAAGGTCATACAACAGTGCCAGCCACAGAGTGTCCACCACAACAGTGCCAGCAATACAGTGCTCACTACAACAGTGCCAGCCATACAGTGCACCCAAAAACTGTCCCAGCAAAACACTTCTCACAAAAACACTCCCAGACACAGAGGGTCCACCACAACAGTGCCAGCAATACAGTGCTCCCAACAACAGTGCCAGCCATAATGCTCATTTAAAACAGTGCCACCCAAACAGTGCTACTACAACAGTCCACAATACAGTCTCCCCATAACAGTGCCAGCCACAGGTGCCCCTACAACAGTCCCCGCAATACAGTGCTCGCATAACTTCCACCATAGTGCCCCCCCAAAACATCCAGGAATCAGTGCCCCTACAACATGCCAGCAAACAGTCTCACATAAATGCCACCCACAAGTGTCCACCAAACCGGGCCAAACAATACATGCTCAAACAACATGCCGCCATACACCCCCCCCACAACGGCCACAATCAGTGCTCACTACAACAGTGCCAGCCACAAGGGTGTCCACCACAACAGGCAGCAATACAGTCCCAAATATAACGGCCAGGCATAGATGTCCACCACAACAGTGCCAGAAATACAGTGCTCCAAAAAAGTCCAGCCCAGAGTGTCCACCTAAATGCCAAGAAATACATCCCACTATAAAAGTGCTAGGCCTTTGAGTGTCCCACAACATGCCATCCAAATACAGTGCTCACATAACAGTGCCAGCCATAAGTTCCACCACAAAAATTGCCAGAATACAGTCTCACTTAACAGGCCAGGCCATAGGTGTCCACCAAAACCCAGTCAGCAATACTGTCACTAAAAACATGCCACAATACAGTCCCCACATAACAGTCCCCACCATAAAATTCCAGCAATAAAATGCACATATAAAATGCCCCCATAAAGGTCAGCAATACAGGCTCACTATAACATTTCCCACCAAACGTCCCCAGAAATACAGTCCCCAATATGGGTGCCAGCAATAAGGCCACTGTAACAACCCCCCTAAAATTGTTATCATATAGTGCTTCTAAAATGCCACCATAACAGTGCCAGCAATACAGTGCTTACTATAACAGTGCGCACCATAACAGTGCCAGCAATACAGTGCTCACCATAACATCCCAGAAATACGTGCCTGCCAAAAACCAGGCAGCAATACAGTGCCTCCCCATAACAGTGGCAGCAAACAGTCCTCCAAAAAGGGGCCACCATAACATGCCAGAAAATACAGTGCTCACGATAACAGTGCCCACCATACAGTACTTACTATAACAGTGCCAGCCACAACAGTGCCAGCTACTGTGCTCACAAAACTTGTGCTCACCATAACAGTGGCAGCAATACAGTGCCTGCCATAACAGTGGCCACCATAACAGTGCTCACCATAACAGTGCCAGCAATACAGTGGTCACTATAACATTTCCAGAAATACAGTACTCACTGTAACAGTGCCCACCATAAACAGTGCCAGCAATACAGTGGTCGCTATAACATTTCCAGAAATATAGTTCTCACTATAACAGTGCCCACCATAACAGTGCCAGCAATATAGTGCAAGCCATAACAGTGCCCACCAAAACAGTGCCAGATATACAGTGCTCTCTTAAACAGAGCCCACCATAACAGTGTCAGCTATATAGTGCCTGTCATAACAATGCCAGCCATACAGTGCCAAACACAAAAGTGCCAGCCATACAGTGCTAACCATAAAGGGACAGACATACTGCGCCCACCACAACAGTGCCAGCCATACAGTGCTCACATAACATGCCCACCCATCAGTGCCACTATAACTTGCCAGCCATACAGGCTCATATAACAATGGCAAATCAGTGCTCACTAAAACAATGGCGCAAATACATGTCACTAAAACAGTGCCACCCAAACAGTCTCCTAAAAACAATGGAGCAAACGGGTTCAAAAATAAAGTGCCAGCCATACATGCCACTATAACAGTGCCACCATACGTCTCCCTATACAGTGCCAGCCATACAGTGACATAACAAGGGAAAGCCCAACGTGCTCACTATAACAGTCCCCAGCCCAGAGTGCCACCATAACTGCCACAATACAGTCTCACTAAAACAGTGCCAGGCCCACAGAGTTCCCCATAACATTCCGCAAACAGTGCTCACTATAACGTGCCCCCAATACAGTGCCCCCTTAACGTGCCAGCCACACAGTGCCCTATAAAAAATGGCAGAAATACAGTGCCACTATAACAGTGCCAGCCAACAGTGCCCCTATAAAATGGCAGCAATACAGTTACAAAACAGTGCCACCATACAGTGCCACTATAACAAGGGCAGAATACAGTGTCACTAAAAACAGTGCCAGCCATACAGTCTCACTATAAAAAGGGGCAGCAATACAGTGCTCATTTTAAACATCCAGCCATACAGTGCTCACAAAACAGTGCAGCAATACAGTGCTCACTATAACAATGGCAGCAATACAGTGCTCCCTATAACAGTGCCAGCCATACAGTGCTCACTATAACAATGGCAGCATACAGTGTCCAATAACGTCCCAGCCATAAAGTGCCACTATAACTTTGCCAGCAATACGTGCGCACTATAACAGGGCCAGCAATACAGTGCTCCTTAACAGTGCCAGCCATACAGTGCCACTAAAACAGGCCACAATACAGTGCTCCCTATAACAGGGCCAGCCAAACAGTGCTCACTATAACAATGGCAGCAATACAGTGCTCACTATAACAGTGCCAGCCATACAGTGCTCATATAACAATGGCAGCAATACAGTGCTCACTATAACAGTGCCAGCCATACAGTGCTAAATATAACATGCCACCATACATGCTCACTATAACAAGGCACAATACAGTGCTCACTAAAAAATGGCAGCAATACATTTGCTCATAAACATGCCATTCATACAGTGCCCACTATAACAATGGAACAATACATGTCAAAATACAGTCCCACCACAGAGTATCCACCAAAACATGCCAGCAATACATGCTCATATCAGTCCCATCTACGGGCCACTATAACAATGGAAGCAATACATCTCACTATAACAGTGCCAGCCATACAGGGGTCACTATAACAATGCAGCAATACAGTGCTACATAACATCCCCAGCCTACATGCTCACTATAAAAATGGGCAAACAGTGCTATTAACAGTCCCACCATACATGCTCACTTAACAATGGCGCAATACATGCTAAAACAAAACAGTCCAGCCACAGAGTTCCCCCTAAAACAGGCCGCAAACAGCCCCTCATAAAAACCAGTCCAGCCACGGGTTCCCCCAAAAAGTGCCAGCAATAAGTGCTCATATAACTGTGCCACAATACAGTGCCCCCCACAACAATGCCAGCAATACAGTGCTCACTATAACACTGGCAGCAATACAGTGCTCACTATAACAGTGGCAGCCATTCAGTGCTCACTATATCAGTGCCAGCCATACAGTGCTCACTATAACAATGGCAGCAATACAGTGCTCACTATAACAATGGCAGCAATACAGTGCTCACTATAACAATGGCAGCAATACAGTGCTCACTTCAGTGCCACCATACAGTCTCACTATAACAGCCCCCAAACCAAAAGGGATTATCATTTGAATCGTTTTTAAAAGATTAATATTACTCTCTGAAGTATGAAGTAAAGTATGCTTGTGTCTTGATGTCTGGGGGCCGCACAGTGGGGCACTCAGGGAAGCTTGGTCTAAATTAATAAATAACACTTATTATCCACATACCTCTGACCACTTGGGCCTCTATCATATTGACATACAATATATCATAGTATAAAAACCACTGACTGGTGAAGTGACATTGATTATCTTTAAAATGAACAGCAGGTGAACATCAGTTTTTAGGCAAACTACACTGCACAGAAAAAGCCCATTTTCAGCGTTTTGTTTTCTAAAAACGCGGGAAAAAAACGACTTAATCATCTCCCATAGACCTAATGTAAACCCTCTGCTGTCTACACTGACTTTTTTTTTCTGCTTTTTTTTTTTTTGGGTATTTGTAAATTTCTAAACAACGCCAAAAGGGCAGAAAAATTTACTGCAGGATCCTATGGAAAGCGCCGGCCCGTTTTTTGGCTGCTTTTTTTGCTGTGATTTTTTCAATGAAAACCCTCCCAGGAGACCTGTCCCACCTATATTGGGTTAAAAAGGTTATCTAAAAAAATTTGCACCAAATTGATGTGTCCTTTTTTGTAAAAAAATGATCATGCTTTAGCTTTTTTTTTGCGCAATTCATATATTTTCCCTAAATATACGTTTTTTATGGATTTTTGCGTCATAATCCATTTTTTGCAGATTTTGGTGCTAAAATCCTTTTCTTCACATATTTTGGCACTAATAAAGTTCTCGCTTTTGATGCCAAAAATATGATTTTTTTTTACAGATTTTGCCGCAAGAATCCGTTTTGTTTATGGATTTTGGAACTAAAATACTTTTCTTTACAGATTTTGGTGCTAATAAAGTTATCTCGCTTCTGACGCCAAAAATACGGGGTTTTTTTTACGGATTTTAGCGCAAGAATACTTTTTTTACGGACTTTGGCACTAAAATACTTTTCTTTACAGAGTTTGCCGCAAATAAAATTATCTTGCTTCAATTGCAAAAAATACGTTTTTTTATGGATTTTGGCGCCAGAATCCATTTTATTATGGATTTTGGTGCTAAAATCCCTTTCTTAACATATTTTTGTGCTAAAAAAGTTATCTCGCGTCTGACTTAAAAAATACGTTTTTTTTTTACAGATTTTGGCACCAGAATTTGTTTTTTTTACAGATTTTGGTGCTAAAATCCTTTTCTTAACATATTTTGGCGCTAATAAAGTTATCTCGCTTCTGATGCCAAAATACGTGCTTTTTTAACGGATTTTGGCGCCAGAATCCGTTTATTTATTTAACTTTATTAGCGCCAAAATATGTTAAGAAAAGTTTTTTAGCAACAAAATCAGTAAAAAAAAGGATTCTTGCGGCAAAATCTGTAAAAAAAAATTTTTTCTTTTTTGCATCAGAATCGAGATAACTTCATTAGTGCCAATATATGTTAATAGAAGGATTTTAACGGCAAAATCCATAAAAAAAACAGATTCTGGCGCCAAAATCCATAAAAAAACATATTTTTAGCGTGAGAAGCGAGATAACTTTATTAGCGCCAAGATATGTTAAGAAAAGGATTTTAGCTGCAAAATCCATAAAAAAAATGGATTCTTGATCCAAAATCCGTAAAAAAAAGTATTTTTGCATCAAAAGCGAGATAACTTTATTAGCATCAAAATCCGTAAAAATACAGATATTAGCACCAAAATCTGTACAAAAATGGACTATAGGGCCAAAATCCATAAAAAAACATATTTTTGTCGACAAACGCAAGATAACTTTATTAGCGTCAAAATCTGTAAAAATGCAGATCTTAGTACCAAAATCCGTTAAAAAATGGGCTTTAGGGCCAAAATCCGTAAAAAAAAACGGATTTTTGGTGACAAAAACGAGATAGCTTTATTAGTGCCAAAATTCGTAAAAATGCAGATCTTAGCACCAAAATCCATAAAAAAATGGACTTTAGGGCCAAAATACACAAAAAAACTTATTTTTGGCGACAATAGTGAGATTACTTTATTAGTGCAAAAATCTGTAAAACGCCTTTGTAGGGCGGAGTTACATCCAATGGCTTAATTTATGCATACATTAAAAAACAGGCTTAAAGACAAGCAAAAAACGTTTGTAAAAAACGATTGTAAAAAACGCGGCAGAAAACGCAAATCACGGCAAAAAACTGACGTTTTGTACAGGGCTGCTCCCATTCTGATTCTGCAATCTCATTTTAAGGCTCTGGATGCATTGATTGTGCCCTTCCTCTGGCTCGGAGGTACTCCTAGAATAGGTAGATCCACACTGAAGGCCTTGTATGAGGACGGAGGGCTGGCGCTGCCCGATTTTTATATCTATCATGTGGCTGTCCAGTTAACATATGCGGGATGGTGAATTGGGGCGAGCCGTAACAACCCAGCAGTGGTCTTGGAGGCAGCTTTGATGGGTTCCTATGAGGCCTTAGCAAATCTAGTTTATAGACAAGGGCAGTACCAGACACAGTTTTACACGGCTACTATGGCAGTGTCAGTAGCAATATGGAAAAAGTTTGTGGGGACTTATCGAGGGAAAAGAGATAGAACACCTGGTTGCCTTATATCCCTTTGTGGAGGAACAAGAGGTTGCCAGAGTTGGTCTCCTTAGAGGATTTTGAAATTTGGCCACGAAGCGGTATCAAATATTTAGGACAGCTGTATGTGGAGTGGCATTTCCTGGATTACCAGGAATTAACTCGCAAGGTTGGTTCGGATAGAGGGATCCTTTTAAGGTACTTTCAGTTGCGCCACGCATGCTTTAAACAGTTTGGAGGGGGTTCTATCCAACTTGCATGTGATTCCCTGGAGGCACTGGCTAGAAGGGAAGACCCGGTTCGGCAGATCTCTACATTCTATAGAACTATCCTGGGCTGCCAACTGTCCCCTCTGAGAAGGTCCGTTGACAGGTGGATGGAGGATATCCCGGGGTTGGAAGCTCATCATATGGAGCGAGCGACAGTGATTAGTGCTAGAGATCAGCTAATACAGAATAAGTGGTTGCATAGAGCTTATTACACACCGTCCAGGCTGGCCCGTATGGGTAAACTGCCTATCCCGGAATGCACAAGATGTTGTTATGCGAGGGGCTCCTTTTTCCATGTGATTTGGGAATGTCCTGTTATTAGGGCCTTTTGGTCCAGTGTCCATAGGTTTATGAATGAGAAGTTGGGTTTTCCGGGGGTTTGCGCTCCAGAGAATAGTCTCCTTGGCCTGGTAGAAGACTTAATTCCGACTAAGTATGAAAGACAGTTATACAGATTACTGATGTTTTATGCCAGAAAGACTATTCTGTTAAATTGGAAGCCTCTGAAAGCCCCGTCTTTATGCCACTGGAAGCAAATCGTTAATGGAGATTTGTCATTATACAGGCTTACTTTTGAGGCCAGGGGTGTCCAGGACAGGTTCATGGACATTTGGGGCCTTTGGCTCGCCTCTCAGTCCTGTTAGGTACTAGACTGTTGGAGCGCAGGGGGTGGGAATGTTGGAGCGCAGGTGGTGGGATGTAATTGTAATCAGGAGCTACTGACTCGGCTGCTAGATTAATTGAATGAATGGTGTGAATGGGGGTGAATGTTTTCTTATCCTGCTTGAATAATGTATTTGCTTTATTACATTTGATGACATTGGAATCTGTACGAATTGTAGGAATTGTTTTTCTGTCTATAAGGATAGGTTGTGATACATCATGTAATGCAAATTTTGGAAGGTTTGAATGTTATTGATGGATGGTTGTAATTGGGCTTCTAATTTGTTTTGTAAAAAGAAACATTTCTTCTCAAAATAAACACTTTAAAAAAAAAAACGGCCTTTTTTCAGCTGCTTTTGACAGGAGGGGACAGAAAACTCAGTTTCATGAGCATTTTTAGTAATTCGTTTTTAGGTCGTTTTTTGTCCACTGCAGTGTAGACATAGCCTTAAGGCTGATGTTTTGGCAAGTTTAAGGATTTTAACAAATGCCAAACTGTGACGTCTTAAAACTCGGTCAGAGTATATCTCAATTGTCAGGTCTTGTGGGATAGTTCTGGGAAGCAGTGGTTAGTCCCTACCAAAAGAGTCTGAAGAAGGGTCATAGAACAGGGGTGCACAACATGCGGCTCCCAGGGTTTAGGCCATGTTCACACGGCTTAAAATGGGCCGTATTTCGGTCCGTAATTACGCGCCAAAAAGCGCAAATTACGGGCTGAAAACGGCCCATTCATTACGGTAATCCACAGCTCTCATAGAGAACTATGGATTACGTCTCCTCTCCCCACCCGGCGAAGCCGCCGGGCGGGGAGATAATTGACATGTCACTTTCTAGCGGCGTATACGCGCCGCTAGCAGTGATTGTCTATGGGCCGGCGAAGTGCCGGCCCCCCCCCCCCCACTCTCTCACCCCGCTCCCGCCACACGGCGTAATTACGCCCCGCAGTTAAGCCGTGTGAACATAGCCTTAATGTGCGGCCCCTAGCCATCAGGACACAAACTTCCTCATACTTCAGAAAGGAATATTTAGCTCTTGACTGCTGCATTCAGCTGATACCATTGTTATGTTGGGCAATGTAGAATTGCATTGTTATGGTGGGCAATGTAGAGCTGCACTGTTATGTTGGGCAATGTAGAGTTGTACTGTTATGGTGGGCAATGTAGAGTTGTACTGTTATGTTGGGCAATGTAGAGTTGCACTGTTATGGTGGGCACTGTAGAGTTGTACTGTTATGGTGGGCACTGTAGAGCTGCACTGTTATGGTGGGCAATGTAGAGCTGCACTGTTATGTTGGGCAATGTAGAGTTGTACTGTTATGGTGGGCACTGTAGAGTTGTACTGTTATGGTGGGCACTGTAGAGTTGCACTGTTATGGTGGGCACTGTAGAGTTGTACTGTTATGGTGGGCACTGTAGAGTTGCACTGTTATGGTGGGCACTGTAGAGTTGAACTGTTATGTGGGGCAATGTAGAGTTGTACTGTGATGTTGGGCAATGTAGAGATGCACTGTTATGGTGGGCACTGTAGAGCTGCACTGTTATGGTGGGCACTGTAGAGCTGCACTGTTATGGTGGGCAATGTAGAGTTGTACTGTTATGGTGGGCAATGTAGAGTTGCACTGTTATGGTGGGCACTGTAGAGTTGCACTGTTATGGTGGGCAATGTAGAGCTTGTACTGCTATGGTGGGCAATGTAGAGTTGTACTGTTATGGTGGGCACTGTAGAGCTGCACGGTTATGGTGGGCACTGTAGAGCTGCACTGTTATGGTGGGCAATGTAGAGTTGTACTGTTATGGTGGGCACTGTAGAGCTGCACTGTTATGGTGGGCACTGTAGAGTTGCACTGTTATGGTGGGCAATGTAGAGTTGTACTGTTATGGTGGGCAAAGAAGAGTTGTACTGTTATGGTGGGCACTGTAGAGTTGCACTGTTATGGTGGGCAATGTAGAGCTGCACTGTTATGGTGGGCAATGTAGAGTTGTACTGTTATGGTGGGCAATGTAGAGTTGTACTGTTATGGTGGGCTATGTAGAGATGCTCTTTTATGGTGGGCACTGTAGAGATGCACTGTTATGGTGGGCACTGTAGAGTTGAACTGTTATGGTGGGCACTGTAGAGCTGCACTGTTATGGTGGGCACTGTAGAGCTGCACTGTTATGGTGGGCAATGTAGAGCTTGTACTGCTATGGTGGGCAATGTAAACTTGTCCTGTTATGGTGTGCACTGTAGAGTTGCAGTGTTATGGTGGGCAAAGTAGAGTTGAACTGTTATGGTGGGCACTGTAGAGTAGCACTGTTATGGTGGGCACTGTAGAGCTTGTACTGCTATGGTGGGCAATGTAGAGTTGTACTGTTATGGTGGGCACTGTAGAGCTGCACTGTTATGGTGGGCACTGTAGAGCTGCACTGTTATGGTGGGCAATGTAGAGTTGTACTGTTATGGTGGGCACTGTAGAGTTGCACTGTTATGGTGGGCACTGTAGAGCTGCACTGCTATGGTGGGCAATGTAGAGTTGTACTGTTATGGTGGTCAATGTAGAGTTGTACTGTTATGGTGGGCAATGTAGAGTTGCACTGTTATGGGGGGCAATGTAGAGTTGCACTGTTATGGTGGGCACTGTAGAGCTGCACTGTTATGGTGGGCAATGTAGAGTTGTACTGTTATGGTGGGCAATGTAGAGTTGTACTGTTATGGTGGGCAATATAGAGCTGCACTGTTATGGTGGGCACTGTAGAGCTGCACTGTTATGGTGGGCACTGTAGAGTTGTACTGTTATGGTGGGCAATGTAGAGCTGCACTGTTATGGTGGGCAATGTAGAGTTGTACTGTTATGGTGGGCAATGTAGAGCTGCACTGTTATGGTGGGCAATGTAGAGTTGTACTGTTATGGTGGGCAATGTAGAGTTGTACTGTTATGGTGGGCACTGTAGAGCTGCACTGTTATGGTGGGCAATGTAGAGTCGCACTGTTATGGTGGGCAATGTAGAGTTGTACTGTTATGGTGGGCAATATAGAGCTGCACTGTTATGGTGGGCAATATAGAGCTGCACTGTTATGGTGGGCAATGTAGAGCTGCACTGTTATGGTGGGCAATGTAGAGCTGCACTGTTATGGTGGGCACTGTAGAGCTGCACTGTTATGGTGGGCACTGTAGAGCTGCACTGTTATGGTGGGCAAGGTAGAGCTGCACTGTTATGGTGGGCAATGTAGAGTTGTACTGTTATGGTGGGCAATGTAGAGCTGCACTGTTATGGTGGGCACTCTATAGCTGGCTCTGTTATGGAGGGGCACTGTAATTGTCATAGTTATGAGATTCTACAAGTAGCATGTCCCTTTTTGCAGTATTATCCGCTATTTCTTCTGTTTTTTCTTGCAATTTAATAAAGATTGAAATGTTTCATACTATATTTATTACAATTCTTGAAGTGCTGTGAATACCTACGTATTATTGTCTTTAGGATCCTTGCTTAGAAACCTTTACTCACTGAACACCAATTATATTAATTATGGTCTGCAGTTCAGTTACTATTTCACAGGAACAAAGACATAGGGGGACATGGAGGAAAACTGTCCAGGTCTTAGACTTTCTTTGTTGCCCATAGCAACCAATCAGAGCGCTATATGAAATTAAATGGGAGCTCTGATCGGTTGCTATGAGCAACAAAGACCGTCTCAGATCTAGACAGTTTTCATACATGAGGCCCTATCAGGCTTTTGACACAGTTTTCTTTAGTTGATACTTGTATTAAGGTGGAGAAGGTTTTCAATCCAAAGAACACCTTCCCTTGAAGAACAGGGAGGCAGTAACATGTTCCCTCTGTGTTTTATTGAAGGCACAGGTGTAATTCGGAAATTAGAAAGAAAATACTGACGCAACAACACGTCAAGACATTCACAAAAAGGTGAAGTGCATTGTAAATGGGACTTCCATCATGACAATGGTTCAAAATGGTTAAAAGATAAAGTAAAAGCCTTGTAAAGACCACCTCAAAGCCTTTAGCTGGATCCTATATAAAATATGTGGACTGAACTAAAATGAAAAAACGCGTCCAAGCAAGGAGGCCTACAAACCTGCAGAAATGACCAAAGTTGGGGTACACTCATTTCTGTAAGCGTGTGATTAAAGTAAAAGGAAACATCCACTTCCTAAAAAAAAAATCTAATAGCTCCTGGGGCCACATTACAATTAAAAAAAATTGCTGCATCTCTCCGGCTTTCTGTGTTTATTCTGCAACTTCTGAACATATTGCCACTGCTGGAACCAGTATAGCACAATAGTCTGAACTGGATGGATGTCTATCTTTTTTCAGCATTGCAAACTATGTAACTATAATGCTTATTCTGTTTGCTATCAATCTAAAGGTATATTCACATGGAGTTTTTGAGGGCCGTACTTTGGGGTGTAAATGTGCTGCAATGCACCTGAAGTATGGCCTGCAATTACAGTAAAGTCATAGCACTCAATGAGTGCTATGATATTACAATGTATTTCTGCATGTCACTTCTTGTCTGGTAAATGGAGGTTAAATTAAGGACAGATCTCTGTGTGAATTACGTTCTTGCCAGTTCATACTTCATAAAGCACATGTATATAATTATATGTCGTGTGAATTCAACCTAAATGATCATACAGATCCCAAAAAAGATCTAGGGATCCAATCTTTAAAACAAAGGAAACATGTGAGATTACCCCTCTTCATAAACTTTGCTAGCATTCCTAGTGAGCAGGTGTCCTCAGTATAGCTGTACAGTAAGCCATTAACATACAATATTAATTGGTTTCAGGACGACCATTGTATGTTGAAACTGTCATGTGTTGAAACCATAACTATGGGAATATAGTAATTGGTTCCAAAAAAACAAAATGTCACACCACCATGATGCAAATTGAAGAGTAAAGAAAATAAAGCAGATACCTAATACAGGTAAAGCAAGTCCTTACATAAAACAGAAAGAGATTCTTGCACAGTGGGTGAAAGATTTCTTCCCCTTGGCTAAATCCGACCCAGAAAGGCTGGTACTGGAACTGATGAAGTGTCTGGTGTTAGACACGAAAGGCGTCTTCCTCTGTATGCAAATTAAACTGTAATCTTTTAGTACAATAAGTACAGTCCTGCGCAGCCTTTCTGGGTTGGATTTAGCCAAGGGGAAGAAATCTTTTACCCATTGTCCAAAAATCTTATTCCATAGCTCTCCTCTACTTGAGCCTCAAAGTGTTGTGCCTGGATTTTGCACAACACAAGGAGGTGAGTAGTATATACCTACAATTATACACTACTATAATTTTAACTACAGTATTATACTAGGGAGCGCTGTCTCCATTTTTCTCTTTCTTTTTGCCATAAAACAGAAAGAGCTGCTGAAAGCTGGAAAGTGCTTTCTGTGTTGAAGACAGGGGCTTCTTTGGCTCATGGAATTTATACTAAAGGCAAAAAAAAAAGAAAATGGGGTTGTTCTCACCTGGTGCCCAAAGGAGCCGCTCATCGTCACATATATGAAGAGCAGTATAGAACATGTAGTTCCGCACTATAATATAGAGAGGCGCTACTAGGAAGTCAGTCACTGCATGTACTTTACTAACACATGTTTTATAAGTAAGGCTGGGTTCACACAGCTTATTTGCGGGGCGTAATTACGCCCCGCAATTACACCATGTGGACGGGGGCGGGGAGGGAGCGGGGGGCCGGCACCTCGCCGGCCCATAGACATTCATTTCCAGCAGCGCGTATACGCCGCTGGTAATTCACATGTCACTTATCTCCCCCCTCGGCGTATTCAACGAGCAGGGAGAGGAGACGTAATACATTGTTCTCTATGAGACCTGTGGATTACCGTAATGACTGGGCCGTATTCCAGACGTAATTTGGGCACTCCGGCACGTAATTACGGGCTGAAATACGTCCCATTTTAAGCCGTGTGAACATGGCCTAACATGTTCATGATAATTGGTTGGAATGTCCATCAATCACATGAGCTGCAGATCAGCTTTGTCTGTGACATTGTATGGCGAGTCTGGTTTCAAGATACAATGTCCTAGGAAAGACTGTTGGATGGTGAAAATATTATCTTATGAGAGTTTACTTGGTCAGTCTAAAAAGAGACTTCTTGAGAGAAAATATTCTAAATGGATGTTAGACAGGGCTACCAATATTGTATCTGGTAGATCTACTCCATGGACAATCTAGAAATAACATTGTTAGAAATAAGCCAATCTTTACTTTTACTACCAGATACAGTGATCAATTTACATCGGTAGTTAATCTTATCAAAAAGAATCTGTTCTATATAACATCTTAGCGCAGGGTTGCCGTTCCAAGTATTAACAAAGAGAAAAATAATTTGTCTGATCCTTGGTTGCATGTACGAGGTAATTATAGATGTGGTGCCTCACTTGCTCTTTATGTAAATACATGAAGGCAACTTATATGGCCACTTAATTTGCTTCTACGTCATTTCGTATTAAAAGTTACATTAACTGCAACAGTGATTTTGTTGTTTATGTTGCAGAATGTACTCAGATTCTTAAAAACTAAGTGGGTTGCACTATCCAGTCTCTGATTGCTGAACATATTGCAGACTCCATTAACCCCCTAAGCATTAACTCGTCAGGGCTGTCTAAGCATTTTTCAATGATTCACAAGGGTGACCTATCTTACCTCAGAGTACATGGAGTTGAACGGGTTAAAAAACCTGAGAGGGGTGGTGATCGTAGAAGGATTCTGTTGAATCGGGAAGCGTATTGGATTTGGTTGTTGGATAGTTGTTTTCCTAACGGCATGGATTTTAAAATTATTTGATATATTTGTATTAAAGGAGTTGTCTCCCTTCAGAGTTTCAGAGAATGCATGAATGAAATACTCTGTCACTTCCTGGTTCAGACTGACTAATTTGCATAAGCTCCTTGCTTGTACAGCTCTGTGCTCAGTTGTGCTTTCAGTTGCTAATTAGATCAGATTAGCTTCTCAAACTACTAACAGGACTTCTTATCTGATCCCTCAAACAAAAGCCCTAATTACAGTTCTGTTTATTTTTTATAAATCAAGCTTTATACTGCTGAGCAGCACAGGACACTGCCACAACCTGAGTGATGAAGTCACTCACTGTTATCTCATTGACAAACAGCAGGGGGAGAATTGTTTACAGGTCTGTTACTGAGGGAACTGAAATAGCCAGGGAGGTCATAAATTCACTTGTATCTCCTTAGGGAAAACAGAGGAACAAAGCAATATAATTGGAAAATGTATTTATTTTGTGTTCCCTACAATTTGAAAGCTATTCTTTTTAGAGAGACAACCCCTTTAATGTTATTTTTTTTCTTTCATTGTGTTTCTTTTTGACATGATTGTCAGTTTGAAAGTTCATGTGTGTCAATCATGTGATTCTGTATCAAGCACTTCATTGGTTGTCATCTCTTTTAAATTGTGCATGTTTCTTATACTATGACTAAGGGTTAATATATACCCGAAACGCATCAGCTTGCCGGGTTGTGATTTTAAAATGGAGTTCTAGTCAATACTTTTTCATCATTTTAAACATTTTTTGTGCTGGACATTTTCTGTATTTTACGGGTTTTAAAGTTTTGTCTTCTCTGACCGGTGCCTCCCAGTTTTGTCCATGTACTAACATGCTATGCAAGCTATTCCTTACAGGTGAGCTGGGAATTGTTTTGTGTTGAAAATATTATACCCTCAAGTCATTGTAACTTGATGGATCACTGTACTGGCAGACACCACCAAATGTGATGACCCCTTCTCAAGTTGGGGATGGGGGATGTAGAATCACTTGTAGAAAAAACATTGGATAGACAAAAAAAAAAAAAGAATCATAATAAGTATATTCAGATTCAACTGGGAAATTCCGCACATAGGGTGACATGTATGACAGGGTTTTTCACCCTTTTTCTGGCGTACAATGCTAACTGAGCCGGCTATGATGTCTAATGCACCTAACGTGTTAGGCGCATTGTTCGTAAGACTGGACACTTTCAAATGCGCCTAAAATAAGGGGGGCATTCTGGGGGCGTTCTGGAGGCGTGTCACACCACATTTGTAAGATTAAACACATATATGAATGTGGTTCAACAAAACGGGGCGCCTTACTGTTCCGACACGCAGACCTATCTGAATGTGGTCTGACTGAGCCTGAGGAGTCAAAGTGAAGCTAGATTTGCTGTAAGGGGCAAAAATGTCCAAAATTTCTCAACTTACACCAGTACAATAATAAAAAGTAATTTATTATAATTATTAAACTGTATAAAATTTAATTATTTACATTTAAAGGAGTTGTCTCATTAATAGCTTTCAGCCTCTGTCTGTGAATGGGAGTTGAATTGAGGGGCGTGCTAGCTTCTCTGCCTCTTCCCCCTCCCTCTTCCCCCCTCCTCTCAGCACACAGGCAGCTATCCGGGATTGCTGCTAGAGTTAACCCTGTGTGTGCCTGCCTAGAGAGGTCTATGATTGCTAATAGTGTTCCTATACCCTCTGCTTAGCTTACATATCTCCACATCTCCAGCAACAACAAACAAACCCTCTCAGAACAGAGGCAGGAAAGCTGCAAAGTGTTACTCAGGATGTGTCCCTAGTACAGCATGAACTGTTCACAATCTGTATAGTATTATTATAGTTACAGCTCCACAGACATCATGATTATAGTAACAAACAGGGTCACTGCTGTCACATCTATTGATCAGCCTCATCTCTGCTCAATCTGTGTAGAGAGCAGGAGGAAGCAGGCACACACAGGGTTAATCCAGGCAGCACAGACACAGAAGCCAGAGTCCTCCCTACCCCTCCCTACACTACAGAAGCATTCTGTGCGGGAGGGGCTCTCTGCTCTGACCTGTCTTCAAAGGTGATGAGTCATTCAGACCTGACAGCCAGTAAGATAAGGATCAACAGGTCAGCTGCTATAGAAATTTGAGAAGCTGAGGCACTCCTATGAACAGGGCTAGCTCAAAATCAGTAGGACATTTGTAATGAACATATATTGCAAAGCTGCTTGTTTTTTAAAGATCTTTTAATTAAAACCCAATCATTGTAGCGAGACAACCCCTTTAATGAAAAATGTGATCATATAAATTAATATAAAAATATATAATATCCCAAAATATAAAAATATCTCCTATAAAATGTATTTCAAATTCATGGAATCTTAAACTCATTTTACATTAAATAACCCACTGATTATTTTGTTCAGATTTTTAATTTTTAAATTTTTACTACATTAAATTTAAAATGTATTTTTGCTGCTCCCACCCTTTATTCTACATATAGCAAGAGCCAGCACAGCACAGGTCTGGCTGGGACCTGTGGTCCACCAAACACGATCACTACCATAGTTTCTATTCACTGACATGCTGTTCTAATGACTTTTCTTTTATTTCCAGCCTGTCTAAAGCCTTAATACATGTTAGGTGCATTACTTATGCGCCTAAGTTTCGTAATGCGCCTAACACATAGGAGAGGCGCGATGAACTTTACACACCATTTATAATCACACAAAAAACACTTTCATACATCAGGCACATTATACACTGAAAATGAGACTCAACAATTCTCTTTGACGCTCCTGCGTTCAAACATGTCTCCCATAGCGTCCAGGCTGGTCTCTGTCTGCAGTAGTAATCCCAGTCAAAACGTCTAGGGCGACATGTATGAAAAGGCTGCACCAGAAGTCTGGCGTCTTTTCAGTCCGACATATAACGCAGCCCCGTTCGCTATAGTTTTCATTTAACAGCAGGCCAGTATTAGGTGCATTACAGAGCGCCCACGGCACTTTGTAATGCACCTGATTTCAGGGGCGTGCGGGAGGGGGGGGCGCACTAGAAACGTACGAAGCTTTAGGTTTGTAGTTTCAGTACGGCAATTCCAGGCGCATTACTGCTGGAACAGGTAAACCACTTTCAAAGTGGTTTACCTGAGTTAGAAGAGTCGTCTTAGCACTAAAACGTGCCTGATTTATGACCTGCAGTAGACCGGGTTCATAAATCAGGCACATTCTACACTATTCTTATGCGCTTTAAAATTGCCGTCCAAGCACCATAAATCATACATGTCGCCCCTAGAGTTCTGCTACAGTACATTTTGCTCTAGGGGTATTACTTCTGCAAATAAATGAGTGCTCCTGAGTTTTGGGTTTTCTGTATGCTAGGATGCAGTTCTTATGCTGTCAATTGCTATACATCTATGCAATCCTTGGTGATAGAATATAAGACATGAATAAAAATGTTATCTTGTCAGCACAACACATTGACTTGAAAGGGTTCAGAATGTAGCTTACCAAACCCTAACCCTAATGGACTTTCTGGGTCCTGTCCAAACACTAGTTCACAGAAACCTAGGGGTTATATCTTACATTGATGGAATAAAAACTGATTGGCTTGACTGTTAGATTTTTAGGTTTGCTCCTGTGACCCTATGAAAATGCTGGTTTGTGCTCATGTTGCTAGCCAACTGGCAAGTAAAGAGAGGTTTGAATTTTATGGAAATTCATTAAAGATGTAAAATTCTGACAATATTTTTGGCTTTTTTATGAGAGTGGAATTTATGACATATAAGCATATAGACCATGACGTCTGACAAAACATTGAAGTAAGTATGTGAGATTGGCAAATAGCAATTTTATGTTAGCTATATTCACTTTCAAAGCATTTTTGTGTCTTACATGTCAATTTTACATTCATTCCAATCTTGTTACAGTTGTAAAGCACACTCTTTAAGTGCTAATAGATTTGCCCTGTTAATTTATTAGGCAACATCAACTGAAATGTATTGTTTTCTTTAAAAAAATAAAAATAAATAATAATTTAATTATGTAAAATGGGGTTAATTTGGCGGTTAATCTCTGGCAATAATTTAACTCTTACTGCACTCATGCTGCATATGCTAGTTGTAACCACTTATTAGTGCCCATGCCATATATCAAGCCACGCAGATATGCCTAATTATTATTAAAGTGTACCTGTACTTTCCGGTAGCTTATCATGATAGCTTGTCATGTGTGTGCACTATTTCTGGCCATTAACCCCTTTGTGCCGCAGTAAATTTTGGCCTTCCTGACGCAGCTCCATTTTTTAAATCTGACATCTTTATGTGACAATAACTTTTTGATACTTTACCTACCCTTGTGATTTAGAGATTGTTTTCTTACAACACATTATTGTGTTTTAACATAGTAAGAAATTTTGGTCCATACAATAATTCTTTATTTGTGAAAAATATCAAAATATCGTTAAAAATTTGCCATTTTAAAACTTCAAAAATTTCTGCGTGTAAGAAATTTATTCCACTCAAAATAGTTTACAACCAGCTTCTACCATATGTCCACTGTAGATGGGCATCATCATTTAAATGTCTTTTTAGTTCATTAGGGGGCTTAGACATTTAGTTTAATTTTTCATATTCAATTAATTTTTCCTATTTTCAAGAAAATTTACGATATACATTTTTTTATCGACCAATCCAGTTCTGAGGTGGCTTCGATTGGCCTGTATGTTAGATTCCCCCATAAATGACTCTAAGAAACTAAACCCCGTAACTCCTTCCCGACATTGGACGTATGCATACGTCCTAGCGGGAAGCGCAGTCCCGCAAATGGACATATGCAAACGTACTGGCGATTGTGCGGGCTCACAGGCGAGCCCTGCATGATCGCGACATGGGACCAGCGGTATATTACCGCTGGCCTCATGTCACATCACCCACGGCTGGAGTGAGCTCCGACCGCAGGTGATTAACGCTTCATTATCGCAACCTGTCATGGTCGCTATAATGAAACCGCAGGCAGGAGGAGTGAGCTCCTCCTGCCTACAATCGGCGCAGTAATGGTGCTCTGCGCCGCTACTGTTCAACTCACTCGACTTCCCGGATGCTATCTGAATGCATGTGGGCATGGTGATTGGCAGTTACCATGGCGACCAGTACACAGCAGCAATACTGTGTACAGGTCTCCTATTGTAACAGCAATCTGACGATTGCTGTTGCAAATCCCCTCTGGGGAAAAAGTGAAAAAATTTAAAAAAGTGAAAAAAAAGTAAAAAAGTAAAACACAAACACAAAAAATAAAATAAAAAACACGTACACTGCCCTTATCCCCTTTACAAATGCCAATCACCCCGAAATAGATTAAAAAATAAAGAGCACATATTTGGTATCGCCGCATGCGTAACGACCCACCCTATAAATCTGTCACGTTAATTAACCCGTACGGTGAACACCATAGAAAAAAAAACAAACAGTCACAGAATCGAGATTTTTGTTCATCCCGCAGCACATAAAATGGTATAAAAAGCAATCAAAAACTCATATAAACGTCAAACAAAGCGTCAGTTCATCCCGCAAAAAAAATCCTTACACAGCTGTGTATACGGAAAAATAAAAAAGTTATGGCTCTCAGAAGACAGCGATGCATAAAAATTATTTTACACAATAAAACACTTTTTTTTTGTGCTTCAAAATAAAAAAAAATATATAAATTGGGTATCGCCGTAATCGTATTGACCCAGAGAGTAAAGCTAACTGGTCATGGATACTTCTCAGTGACTGCTGTTAAAAATAAAAATAAAAAAACACTACTAGGATTGCAGTATTTTCTTCACCCTGCCTTCCAAAAAACAGATTTAAAACTGATTAAAAACTCTTGTCCCCCCAGAAATGATACCAACAAAAATGTCAACTCATCCCACAAAAAACGAGCCCCTACACAGCTCCGTACACAGAAAAATAAAAAAGTTATGGCTCTCAGACTAAGGAGATGCAAAAACGTGGTTTCCTTTTTGAATAAAAGTGTTTTATTGTGTAAAAGCAGTAAAACATAAAAAAAATACTAATTTAATATCGCTATAATCGTATCGACCTACTGAGTAAAACTAGCATGTCATTTATAGGGCAAGGTGACCGCTGTAAAAAATAAAAATAAAAAACTCTTCCAGGAATGCTGTATCTTGTTCAAAATGCCTCACAAAAACCTTAGTAAAAAGTGATCAAAGCATCATATGACCCCAATAATGGTACCAATAAAAATGTCAACTCTTCCCGCAAAAAACAAGCCCATAATCAGGTCCGTATACAGAAAAATGAAAAAGTTATGGCTATCAGAATAGGACAACAAAAAAAAACGCAATTTTTTATAGACCTATTTATATTGTGTAAAAGTAATAAAACAGAAAAAAACTATATAAAATTTATATCACTGCAATTGTACCGACCCGCAAAGTAAAGTTATCCAGTCATATACACTGCACGGCGAACACTGTAAAATTGAAGCCCAAAAAAGAAATGGCGGAACTGCGTTTTTTCCCCCCATTTTCATGGCCCAATGCTAAAAAAAACTATGGAACACCTGTGTGCCCAAAATGCACAGTACAAACCTAGATGAGATCCCTGTTGAATCCAAAATAGGGTGACTTCTGGAAGGTTTCACCTGTTCTGGTACTTTGGGGGCTTTGCACATGCGACATGGTCCCACCAAAATCTGCGTTCCAAAAGCCAAATAGCATTCCCTCCATGATACGCCCTGACATGTGCCCAAACAGCAGTTTACACCCACATGTAGGGTATTGCCGAACTTGGAAGAAAGTGTGTGATAAAATTTTATCCATTATTCAATGGAACGTAATAGATGAGACCAGGGAAATGCAACTTCCCCATATTCTACCATTTTTAGAGATATCTCATATGTGGCCCTTGTGTGCTATTTGGCTCAACCACAAGCCTCAGAGTAGGAGGAGCACCTACCGGACTTTGGGGTTTCATTTTCAATACGATTTTATTTAGGCGCCATTTCAGGTTTGTGGAGGCCCTAAGGTGCTAAAACTTAATAAACTCCCCTAAAAAGACCCCATGTTGGAAACTACACCCCTTAAGGAATATATCCAGTGGTGTAGTGAGTATATTGAACCCACTGGTGTTTCACAAATTTTTTTAGCGTTAGGCTGTGAAAACAAAAAAAAATATTTTTTTCTAACAATCTGTAATTTTAGCTAAAAATGTTTAATTATTACACGGACTCCTGGCTTTTGGAACGCAAATTTTGGTGGGTGATATGTCTCATTTGCAAAGCCTCCAAAGTACCAGAACAGGTTAAACCTTCCAGAAGTTGTCCCATATTGGATTCAACAACCCTCATGGATCTCATCTAGGGTTCTACTGTGCATTTTGGGTGCACACAGGCATTTTGGGTACACACAAGAAAATAAATTTTATATAATTTTTTATGGTTTATTACACAATAGAAATGCATTTATAAAAACTTGCGTTTTTACGTCATTATAGTCTGATAGCCATAACTTTTTCATTTTTTTTGTATACGGAGCTGATTGGAGACTTGTATTTTGCGGGATGAGTTGGCATTTTTATTGGTACCATTATGGGGGGCATATGACGCTTTGATCACTTTTTATTAAGGTTTTTTTTTAGGTGTTTTGAACATATAATTATCGAGGAGAAAAGCCCTCCCCCTTCACAATGACATGCACAAATTCCGTCCGAAAACCGGACGGAAGAACGTGCAAGCACAACATTTTCCGGGCGGAAAACTCGTGCCAGTGGGAACTGCTGCATGGTTTTCCATAGAAGTCCATTGTGCTCGTTTGCGGCCATTTTTTCAGACTGTCTGCAAAACCACAAACCGTCTGAAAAACCGTTCGCAAACCCGTGCCGTGGGGACATGCCCTTAAGGTAAGGAAGACATAGGGCACATAAAGAAGGGTCTGTGACAGCAATTAAACTGTAGGTGAATGAGTCTGAATGTCAGCTGTAAATCAGAGTAAGATAGGTATATTTATAATATATTTTAAATTTCAATTGTGAACCTAAATTAAGGTTGTGTTTAGTTGTAATACTGAACATGTACATAGAGTATGTTATATAATTCATACTTTAATATACTCAAGTCATTGAAACCACAGTTCTTGAGGCTTAATACCCGAATTTCTTCAGAAACAAAGAACTAACAGACAGAAACAAAACACTGAACGTTTTTGAGGTTAGCGGAAATAAAATAAAGGCTTGCTAGAAACCCAGAGTGAAAATGGAAGGCTTACTTTCATTGGACATAGGAGTACTTAAAAGTGTTAATGGGATTTTATATTTTTTTTAGTTTTATTTTTTATATTTTTTTATAACTAAGAATTAACTAACAGAGAATATCTAGAGCTCTTATTTTCTAAAATACTACGTGTTAAAACACTGCTTCCTGTGAACTATACAATGTAAGAATTGACTTTCAATCCAGGTCACTATAATGTATTCACTGCTTTTAATAGACATAGTTGGGTAATACAAGCATGCAGGCTCGAACTGGCCCAAAGGGAAACAGGAGGAGCCCCCGATGGACCTCTGAGCTCTGCAGACTTGGAGTTAGGGCGCGTCCCCACGGCACAGGACAAGTATTTCTCTGGTTTTTGTTATGTGCACACCACCGCGGGGGGATGTCTTTTCTCCGCAATTAGTGGAGAAAAGCCCTCCCCCTTCACATTCACTTGTTCAAATTCCGTCCGAAAACCAGACGAAAGAATGAACAAGCGCAATGTTTTTCGGGCGGGCGGGGGCTGCTGCACGGGTTTTCCATAGCGGCCTGTGTAAAAGTTTGCAGCCAGTTTTTCAGACGGTTTGCAAAACCGCAAACTGTCTGAAGAACCGGCCGCAAACCGGTGCCGTGGGGACATGGCCTTACTTTTAAACCCTGCAGGAGGGCAGAGAGAAAGAGTCAAAGAGAAAGAGGCAGGTACAGCAGCTGTAGGTGGGCCCCCAGAATAATATTCCACTGGAAGGCCACATAATCAACTCCACAGATGGGCCCCTAAAATGGAATTCCACTGGTGGGCCCTAGTCACCCCAGTCCGACACTTCAAGCATGCATGTACTGCAGGGAGTGTAGGTATTTATGGAGGGTGGGGGAATAAGTCTGCTTCCTGGCTGGAATTAAGGACTCACATTATCAAACTAAGTTGCATGTGCTGGTATTTTGTCTAACAAATCATCTGAAGTACAAAACATAAAATAAATGAGCCCATGGTACAAACATCTACTATAAAAAAATGAAACAACATATAAAAAATATGACATACTACAGTAACAGAAAGACAACTATGTATCTGAAGTAAATGCTTATTCATCCTAACTGCTGATTTGGTGTAACACCGCAGCCAGATGTTACTTTATAGTCTGTAGAAAAATATTGTAAAATCTAAATACAAAGCTTGCTTTCTGGTATTTTTTGGGGTCTGAGACATTTTTTTTTCTTTCCAAAATGCAGCGTACTTTAGCTATTTTTTTTCTACTTTTTCAGGACTTTACAAATGGCAAAATAGCTGCATGTACTAGATGAAAAAAAATGTGGTTTCATACAAAACTTCTTTTGGGAAAAAACTGCAATTTTTGTAAAATGTTTTCATTCATTTTTTTAAGCCAAAGCTAGAAGTGGATTCAAAAGGAATAAGAAGCATAAAGAAAAGTCTTAGCATAGTTCACACTTGTGTCGCAGATCCGTCCAGAAATTCCATTGCAAGTTCCATTAGAAATGATAGAAAATAAAGCAGCATGCTGCACTATTTTTTACAGTAAAATGATGGAAATCATGGCAGAACCCACGTCGGACCCCATTACTATTTTTTACAGTAAAACGATGGAAATCATGGCAGAACCCACGACGGACCCCATTACTATTTTTTACAGTAAAACGATGGAAATCATGGCAGAACCCACGACGGACCCCATTACTATTTTTTACAGTAAAACGATGGAAATCATGGCAGAATCCACGACGGACCCCACAACTATTTTTTACAGTAAAACGATGGAAATCATGGCAGAATCCACGACGGAACACATTACTATTTTTTACAGTAAAACGATGGAAATCATGGCAGAACCCACGATGGACCCCACTACTATTTTTTACAGTAAAACGATGGAAATCATGGCAGAATCCACAACGGACCCCATTACTATTTTTTACAGTAAAACGATGGAAATCATGGCAGAATCCACGAGAGACCCCATTACTATTTTTACAGTAAAACGATGGAAATCATGGCAGAATCCACAACGGACCCCATTACTATTTATTACAGTAAAAAGATGGAAATCATGGCAGAATCCATGACAGACCCCATTATTATTTTTACAGTAAATGATGGAAATCATGGCAGAACCCATGACGGACCCCATTACTATTTTTACAGTAAAAGGATGGAAATCATGGCAGAACCCACGATGGACCCCATTACTATTTTTTACAGTAAAACGACGGAAATCATGGCAGAACCCATAACGAACCCCATTACTACTTTTTACAGTAAAACAACGGAAATCACAGCAGAACCCATCACGGACCCCATTATAATCAATGGGAGCTGTCAGCTGCCGTTGATATCCATTGTAAAATGGATCAAGCTTCACCTCCGTGACAAAGGTTCTGAATGGAACCTCCGATGCAAGTGTGAACCTAGCCTTATATTTCATCTTTCTGCTGAATCAAATTCTATCTTTGGCTCAATACTGCGATGAAACACAGCAGTTTTGACATGAATTTTAAAACTGTAAAAAAAATAGAGTGAAGGAGCCTTTCTAACATCGGGCCGAGTCTAGTTGGTGGGCATGATGGACAGCTTTGTTCTCACAGTCACAGTCCTGTGTGGGAAGATCAGTACAAACAGTACATAACTCTGTCAATACTGTCAACTTCACAAACACATAGATATACAAGTACACAAATATTTATCTATACACTTGTATATACAAAGCATGTGTGTGGTTGTGGATAAATTTACAGGTCAATGTCGAAAAGAAAACCAACATAAAATAAGTAAAATAACTGTTCAAAAGATGTAGATTTGGTGCCTTTAGGTGGTATATTTAATATACTCTTTATATTTTGTGTAAATCTTCTTATCTATGAACTGACTGTAAAGAACTATAGTATGCCTTATTGTACTCTATGTTGCCCACAGAGCCCAATGATACAAAAAGTATACTGGATTCCATAAAGCAGTCGTGAAGGTGACGTTAGCTATCGCTGGTCTCAAGTTTACCATAAAACTTGAGTCCCTCTTTGAATTTTATGTATTAGGACAAATAAAAAAAGGTCCCAAGGTTTATGGTCAATACAACCGAAGATGAACCACAACACATACCAAAATCCACCATGTTATTATTTATTTTAAAAAAATGAAGCCAAAATGGACACCTCATAAATCCATAGTTGATAGAATCATCTTTACCTTGTTTAAACCATTAAAAAGTTGAAATTATTGTTTACTGCACAACTTCATCAGTCTGTAATGTTATTCTGGAGGAATTCTGGTCCACTTTTCTTTACAACATTGCTTCAAGTCATTGAGGTTTGTGGACTTCCATTTATGCACAGGTATCGCCACAGCATGACTTTTACTGGGCCATTGCAAAATCTTGATAATTTTCTTTTTCAGCCACTCATTTATACATTTGTAATCATACCCCTGTTGCATGACCCAGTCTTGACCAAGTTTTAGGTATTGGATAAATTGCTTCATATTTGACTTGAGAATACTTAAAGGAGTTGTCTCCCTTCAGAGAATGCATGAAGGAAATACTATGTCACTTCCTGGTTCAGACTGACTCATTTGCATAAGCTCCATGCTTGTACAGCTCCATGCCATGCTGTGCTTTCAGATGCTAATTAGATCAAATTAGCTTCTCAAACTACTAACAAGACTTCTTATCTGATCCCCAAAACAAAAGCTCTAATTACAGTTCTGTTTATCTTACATAAATCAAGCTTTTTACTGCTGAGCAGCACAGGACACTGCTGCAACCTGTGTGATGACATCACTCACTTATCTCATTGAACAAACAGCAGGGGGAGAATTGTTTACAGGTCTGTTACTGAGGGAACTGAAATAGCCAGGGAGGTCATAAATTCACTTGTATTTCCTTAGGGAAAACAGAGGAACAAAGCAATATATTTGGAAAATGTCTTTATTTTGTGTTCCCTACAATTTGAAAGCTATTCTTTGTAGCGAGACAACCCCTTTAAGTTTACAGGGGTTCATGATCAACTTGGTACCCAGGTCTTCTGGCTGCAGAACTTGCCCAAATCATCACCCCACCCACAGCTTGTATGAGGTGTATGTGCTGTGTTTGGTGTTCACTAAAAGTGAAATTGTGCATTATGGCCAAACATCTCTACTTTGGTCTCATCTATGCAGAGGACATTGTTCAAGAAGTCTTATAGTTTGTTCAGATGCAATTATATAAACAGCATATGACTGCTGTGGTCTGTTATTGGCTGCACCAGCCACATGACTGTTCAGTGATACAGCCGAGAAAAACAAAATGGCTGCCAGGAAGGAACGGGGGCTTCACAGAGGTAGTATTCTTTTCTACTTTTTATTATGCCCCAACAAACTTTTATAAACTCCCAGAACACCCCCTTTGAAGCATGTAGCCATGTTTTTTTAAAAAAAAAAATCATAAGGCTTTTTGATGGAAACCCTTTTAAGCTAGCCATACTTGTTCAGTCTTTTTCTAACTGTACTGTCAACTGCACAATCTAACCTTAAAGTAAATTTGTTAGGGCATCCACTCCTTAAAGATTTTTAATCATCTTGAATGTTTCTACTTGTGAGTAATCTTTCTCACTTTACAATGAAGGACTTGAAATTGTATGGAAATAGACTTAAAACCCTTAATAGATTGATAAGCAGCAAAAATTGCTTTTCTAAGATCATTGCTAATGTTTTTTCTCCTTTAGATTGTGTTAACATACACCTGAATGTTCCATATCAGCAAACTGCCAAAATGTCTGCTCTCAAAGGGGTGGTCACACTTGTTGATAATCCATAAATCAATGGAATTTGAATAGCAGCACCTGACAGCTACTTACCCTTCTAATTGTTATCAAAGCAGTAAAGGTGTACTTAATTTTTTGCACACCGCTTCTACATTTTAGTTTAGTTTTTGTTACCATAGAGCAAAAGAAGGTAAAAGAGCTGTCATAAAAGTTAGCTTTTACTAAGTATTGTAATACAATAAATTTTTGAAAACAGTAAATGTAGGTATAATCTCAGTTGTCACCACAAAAATCCAATAAATAGTGTCAATGTTAACAAATAAGTGGGACCGACACGCAATGCCCTACTAAGTCCTATAGGGAAAACTACATCAGCTCTCACCTACAAAACCAGGGGGATCGCCCCAATAAGGGCGTCCCTGTTAGGAACCTCACCTATAGAAAGAAGTACCCTAGAAATCTCCACAGTCCCATTCCAACATGTTTCAATCTACCCCAAGATCACATCAGGGGAGAGGTAAGGGGTATGTAAAGATCGAGGGATGAGTAAGTTGTACACAGTTAGTACAAAATGGGACTACCAACAGGAGGTACAAGAAACGCACCACAAAAAACGACAGGTGCAGAAATGTATAAAATAGAATGCAACCGGTGGATATTAAAATAATCAGTACACTCAGGGTCTATACACCACAGGTTAAGGCAATGCGTGACACTGTAAAGCTGTCCTAGAAACAACCACTAGTGTGGGAAACCCAAAGCCCATAAATAAAGGGTGCCTGATCTGATGACATTAGGCATTCCAAGAGAGGCACCTCACAGGGTAGCTGTAGAGGGGCTTATCTTAAAAAGAAGGTGCATAAGTCTAGGGACCCAATACAAACACACAATGGCAATGATTGAGTTTATTTCTGTATATTTCCTAGTTTTAGTTAAATAAATAATAACAAGGCATAATTTGTCATGTTTTGTTGTACACCTGAGGCTGTTTTTTTGGACGGTTTTTGGATAAAATTCACTTGTATCTAAAATTAATATACATTGTTAAAACCTGGGCAGTTCAGCAGAGCCATCCAAAAACCAGGCCAAAAAAAAAACGCAGAAAAAACATACAAAAAACCATCCAACAGTTTACATAGACTTCAATAGAAAAGTTTCTGCTGGACTCCATTGGATTTTATAACATGGTCCTAAAACGCTGGTGCCCAAAATGAGCAGAAAGAAAACGACCTGTGTAGACTACACAGTAAAGGGGTTCTCTCGGAAAATAAGAAAACTAAATAGATAAACTACATGTCATAATGAAAAAATCCTAAATATCTTTAATTAGAAAAGTCTGCTCGTTTTGTATAGGAGATAATCATTATAGAAGAACAAAATGGCTGCCGGACGCCTTCCTCAACAGAAACCTGATCTACAGGAAGAGGTAGGACAGACTCTGAGTTACTTCCTGGTTAGTGACAAAACTGACCTGAACTTACAGATTTCTGGTCTGAGGGACAGCTCTGCAGAGTAGAAAGGAAAGGAGGGCTATATACACATTATATATAAATAAATGTGCTGTGGATATATTTATATTGAATCTATAAAATATTTGGGGAATAAACCATTCTGGGATTGTAGTTTACAGAGAGCATGCCCAGCAACTGTAGCTCCGCCCACCAGTCCAGTGAGGAGAGATCCAACATGGTGATATTATGGGAACAGCTTCTGGAAGTCGTTCACACACTGGATTGTGACAGCGAGTTATGGATTATCTTTAGTATTACTACACTACATGTCCTTATTTTTGGGGTTTTTTACACAACCTCTTTCAAAAAACCAAAACCGATGGAAATCTGGCGGGAAACCACTGCTGTGTAGACATAGCCTTACGATGAAAACCAAAATCTTTTGAATGAAACATCTGGACCCCCCAGGTGCTACACTCATAACATTAATTTACAAAAATACTTTATTTATGCTTTTTAAGAAAATACTGAGGCACACAAATTGCTGTTGTTTTATATAGTCACGCAGGACTATATAATAATACTCAGCTAGGATCAGGCTCAGACTGGCCCCCAGGGGTGTAGGGAATCCCCCAGTGGGCCTCTGGGCATAGTGGGCCCTGTTCAGGAAGAAAAGCAGAGAAAAAGAGGCAAAAAAAGAGTGCAAGAGTCATGTGAAGTCATGTACAGCAGCTACAGAATGGGGCCTGGGAATGAACTCTATTGCTAAGCCCCAGGAATTAACTCCACAGGTGAGCGCTAAATATTAACTCCATTGGTGGGCCTCAAGAATCAGCTTTACTTGTGGGACCCAAGACCGCCGCTGCGTGTTTCCGTAGCGCAGCTCGGGTCCATCTTTGAAAGAATTGCAGGTCAATTCTTTCAAAGACGGAGCCAACAGGCAGGAGGGGAACACGCAGCGGCGATCTCTCATGTGAACACCGCTGCGTCTTCCTCATAGCTCGCAGTGATAATCTCACTGCTAATTGTTTAGAGACGGATCTAAAAAGCGTAGTTAACACGGAGTGAAAACTCTGTGTGAACAAACCCTTACAGAAAAAGCTGCCTTGATTCTCTCAGAGCCTACTGGTACATACTGTCCACTTGCAGTCATTGCTATCTCTAATTCTGTCATATAAATGCTGAGATGGAAATACCCCTTTAGGGCATAGATACAGTGCCTTGCGAACGTATTCGGCCCCCTTGAACTTTTCAACCTTTTGCCACATTTTAGGCTTCAAATATAAAGATATAAAATTTTAATTTTTTTGTGAAGAATCAACAATTGTGAAGTGGAACAAAATGTATTGGATATTTTAAACTTTTGTAAAAAATAAAAAACTGAAAAGCGGGGCATGCAATATTATTCTGCCCCTTTACTTTCAGTACAGCAACTTCAGAAGTTCAGTGAGGATCTCTGAATGGTCCAATGTTGTCCTAAATGACTGATGATGATAAATATAATCCATCTGTGTGTAATCAAGTCTCCGTATAAATGCACCTGCTCTGTGATAGTGTCAGGGTTCTTTTTAAAGCGCAGAGAGCATCATGAAGACCAAGGAACACACCAGGCAGGTCCGTGATACTGTTGTGGAGAAGTTTAAAGCCGGATTTGGATACAAAAAGATTTCCCAAACTTTAAACATCCCAAGGAGCACTGTGCAAGCGATCATATTGAAATGGAAGTATCAGACCACTGCAAATCTACCAAGACCCGGCCGTCTCTTTCATCTCAAAGAAGGAGAAGACTGATCAGAGATGCAGACAAGAGGCCCATGATCACTCTGGATGAACTGCAGAGATCTACAGCTGAGGTGGGAGAGTCTGTCCATAGGACAACAAGCGGTCGTACACTGTACAAATCTGGCCTTTATGGAAGAGTGGCAAGAAGACAGCCATGTCTCCAAGATATCCATAAAAAGTCTCGTTTAAAGTTTGCCACAAGCCACCTGGGAGACACCAGACATGTAGGAGTAGGGGCTCTGCTCAGATGAACGCAAAATCCAACTTATTGGCCACAATGCAAAACGATATGTTTGGCGTAAAAGCAACACAGCTCACCACCCTGAACACACCATCCCCACTGTCGCACATGGTGGGGGCAGCGTCATGGTTTGGGCATGCTTTTCTTCAGCAGGGACAGGGAAGATGGATGGAGCCAAATACAGGACCATTCTGGAAGAAAACCTGTTGGAGTCTGCAAAAGACTGGGACGGAGATAAAGCAAACATAAAGCAAAGTCTACAATGAAATGGTTCACAAATAAAAGTATCCAGGTGTTAGAATGGCCAAGTCACAGCCCAGACCTGAATCCAATCGAATCTGTGGAAAGAGCTGAAAACTGCTGTTCACAAACGCTCTCCATCCAACCTCACTGAGCTCCAGCTGTTCACAAACGCTCTCCATCCAACCTCACTGAGCTCCAGCTGTGCACAAACGCTCTCCATCCAACCTCACTGAGCTCCAGCTGTGCGCCAAGGAAGAATGGGCAAGAATTGCAGTCTCTCGATGTGCAAAACTGATAGAGACATACCCCAAGCGACTTGCAGCTGTAATTGCAGCAAAAGGTGGCGCTACAAAGTTTTAACTTAAGGGGGCCGAATACTTTTGCACGCCCCACTTTTCAGTTTTTTTATTTTTTACAAAAGATTAAAATATCAATAAATTTCGTTCCACTTCACAATTGTGTCCCACTTGTTGTTGATTCTTCACAAAAAACTTAAAATTTTATATCTTTATGTTTGAAGCCTGAAATGTGGCAAAAGGTTGAAAAGTTCAAGGGGGGCTGAATACTTTTGCAAGGCACTTTACATCATACATGCATGTCCACTTATCAACACAGAGTCTATCTTCACATCAGGCCAACCTCCAAAGCTGTCACTGTCTGCATAGTTTTGGTAATCAATCTGCGGTTCTACTAGCCCAAGTCTGAGGGTCTGAGATAGAGAAATTGATCGTGAAGATAGGGGTTGATGTAAATTTTGACAATCTCACTATACCTTTGCAAAATATGTTGCTGCCTTTAAACTGCAGAATGTAATAAGCTGGGGAGATGATGAATATTAAGTCTAGTTCCATACTATCGGATATTAATCTTAAAATTGGGAAAAAGGAAAATATGACTTTCAGGTCAATAAAAGAAATTTTTGAAGGATTCAATCATTAGTGACGGAGCTGTTACTTCTGACTGACAGGATGCCCAAACTTCACACAAATAGGTTTCATTACTTCAATTATGATAAATTCAGAAAACAGACTTTGGAGGACTATTTACGTGGTAGGTGCAATTTTTTGTTAACTGATTTGACTGTGTAAGAAAACCTTAAATACTGTCATTTTTAAGTTAGTGTACAGCAGAAGGTGTGTTGATTACTGTGGTTTAAAAGGGGGGTGACACAGGAATATCCATAAACATATTGATCTAGAAATAAAATTCACATAATTAAAAATGTGAAAAAAGAAAACATCAAACTGCCACCAGCAAAAAAACACTCAATACGTCAACTCAACTAGAAGATAAAGCCAGACTGCTCTCCAACCTTGGCCAGCATGAAGTGCTTTCTACAAGCCCTAGGGATAAAGAATGTCACACACATACCATATCCAAGTCAAATTTTGGAACCTATTTCCTGGCTTAATCATGTGTAAAAGAAATGGTTTCCTGTTTATTTCGGCTTAGTTTTGGCTCAGCACAACTCTAGCGACAAAGCTGAACATGAATGAGGGCCTCGTTACCTCGCTCCTGTTGCTGTGTCCACAGCAATTAACCCTTGTCTTAAAAGAAAAAGTTAAAATGGTACAGATAAACCTTTCTTCCTTGCTTGAGTTTAGATACTTGAGTTTAGATACAACCCAATAGTGCAAGTAGTATGTTTTCATTCGTTGCAAATGAGAGGGTTTACTGTGCCTTTGCCATCACCCACGGAAGCCTTGCTTTGTCTGACAGCCACACTCCAGCTGTAACAGCCAGGATCAGATAAACTCCTATACTGACTTTTTGACCCTTTAGATCACTTTTGATTGCAGCCTCTATGGGGTTAAAACAAAGAAAAGGAAGTGTCATGTCAATTCTTGAAGTGTTTTCAACGCTGAAAATCCCCACAGGTATCAATGGAAAGCTTCAAAACCTCATCCAAATCTCGGCGCGATTTTAGACACTTTTTTAGGTGCGGTTTTTGCCCTGGCTATTAATTTGTATGAAAGTTTCATATAGCAAATAGTGTCGGGAAACCTCGTTTAAAACCTTATCAATTCCTTGTCAAAACCTCGTCTGAAAAGTGCTGCATTGAGGCGCTTTTCAGAAAAGGTTTTGACGCTGATTTGGATGCTGAAAATTCAGCGTCCAAATCGGCCATGTGAACATACCCTTATAATGTTGGATAAGTATTATACTGTTGCTCTGTATGTAATGACTCTGCAGCCTTCTGTCAAGTGTTATGACCGCCCGGCATGCCCCTTTCAGCAAAATGCTTAAACTTCCACACTGCAAGGAGAAAAGGTAAATGAACCTGTGAGGAACCGGTCAGGGGCACACGAGTAGACACCGACAAAGTGAGGCCCTGACGCTGTTCCCCACCCACTGTCCCTGCCTTTTGGGGGTGTCCAACTCCTTAACAGGTCGGCCTCAACCAAATGCTGCATGATACACTAAGAAGGTGAATACATAAGACGCAGATAAAACAAACACTAAACACAATAACGGAAGGTATAACTAGCCAGGTCAGCAACAGTCGGGAGAAGCAGTACCGAATCACTTGAGCAGAAGAATAGTCAGTAAGTATAGCCAAGGTCAGATAACAGGAAAAGCAAGAAGGAATAACAGGCAAGTTGACAGGCAAAAAAGGAACCAGTATAACAGGCAAGGAAAGAAGGAACCCTTTTATAACAGACCAGAGAACAAGGAACAGAGGTGATAGGTGGAAGCAACAAAAGATCGGGTTGGAATACAAGGCTGTCAATCAAAAAGACATGCAAGGAAATAAGTTAACTAGCCGAGTGCTGGAGGACACTTAATACGGGGGTTGGCAAGGAATCAATTAACATGGTGGAGTATGACACACTGGTGAAAACAAATATAAAGAAACTATGGCCGAAACCACGGTTTTTGTTGCAACGGCCATGGCCGGCGACCAGAGCTCAAAGCTGGGGGTCTGACAGGCACAATCATGACAGAACCCTTGAATTTATAACTTCTATAATTCCCTTTATCGGCAACCACACCCACCAAATGTATCTTGTAGCTGCGAATTACATTGCAAAACACTGGGGAAGAATTTTAGGCTAGGTCTACACGGCACTGGATATGTCAAAAATAGCTCAAAAACCAACTGTTTTTGGCGCTTATTTTGCAGAAATCCACAGCATTAAATTGCTGTAGATGTCTGGAAAAAAATGCACCAAAAAACATGTTAGTTTCCGTAGACTTCAATAGTAAATTTTCTGCCCTCTCTGTAGTTTTTTGCAATATGTTTAAAAAAACGACCAGGACAGAAAAAAGCATTCTGTGGAGAAAGTTTTTACTATTAAAGTCGATGGAATCTGCCTTCAGTCGTGTGCAATGGAGACATAGTCTTAGTCTACAGTATTCCTGCCTGCAAATCAGTTCAGTTCATCAATATTTCTGGAAAGCTTTGTGTGCTCAGCCCTCTTTGGCCGTGTTCACACGGCTTATTCCCGACGGATTTGTGCGCCGTATTGAGCGCACAAATCCGCCGTGAATAAGGGGCGGGACGGGGGCGGGGCCGGAGCGCGGCGGGGGCGCCGCTCCCAGCCCCATAGACAATGCATTGTGCATGTCACTTTCTCCCCCCGCGGCGGATTCGCCGAGCGGGGAGGAGCGACGGATTCCACTGTTCTCAATGAGAGCAGTGGATTACCGTAATTGCTGCCGCGGATTGGCGCCGTACTGAAGCGCAAATCCGGCGCGGAGTACAGCGCCAATCCGCGGCAGAATAAGCCGTGTGAACGAGGCCTTTAAGTCATGCCATAAAATCTTGATAGGTTTTTAGCCATTCCAAAAAAAAACGAATCTTATTCAATCATACTTTAGTTTTCTTAGTTGCAGTGTGCCATGGAGCAATGTTTTGTCACCCAATGCTTGTCAGCCACCCTTACTGCTCCGTAAAACGTTTTCATCAACTTTTTAATTTATTGTTCCCTTAATAACTGTGAGGTGTCCCCCCCCCCCCCCCCCCCCCCCCCCACAAGTGAGGCAGCAAAACAGCCCCAAACCATGGAGCTCCTTCCACTGAGCTTCAGCGATTTATCACTAACCAGGCATTGTGTGCCTTTATTTCGAGGGGAAAGGACCTGTAAAATTCCCAATTTGACTCTCGTCCCCATAACTATTGGTATGTTATGGTAATTAGCTCTCAAGAATGAGATGTTTTTCGGACCGTGGGCGATGTAAATAAAATGTCCGGCAGAAAATCTGTGCCGTGGGGACTGCTACACGGATTTTACATTAAGGTCCTTGTTAAAGGTTGACAGCCGGTTTACTGATGGCTTTCAAAACTGAAAACCGTCTGTAAATCCGGCTGAAAAACCAGACCATGGGGACATGCCATTCATTACCCAAAATCTTCCCTAAAAAAATCTAAATGTACTTAAGGAAAACAGTTGCAGAAAATTATAACCCACATTCTAATGTGTATTATGTTTTATTATATTTGAAAAAATTTTCCACAGTATATCGTTGGGTCTATATTTTATTAAGTTTAGTACAATTTGCAATATACTTATCTCAGTTTTTCCCCCTGCACTAATGGTTGCTGTTTCTTATCCTGCATAATCACATCGTCCATAGGGATAAGCCATTAGGGGAGTGCAGCAGCCAATCATTCCCTGGCACCATAGACTCAGACCTTTTTTGATCTCTTTATACTTCAGCAACCGAATATTTGGCCTGGGAAAGCTCATAGAACCCAATGGCTTCCAGCACCAAAGCCACACAATGTCTATTTGCTTTATTCTCCTCCTTTTCCCCACCAAAATTCAACGAGGGAAAAAAAAAAACTCCTATTACTCAACCTCCCCACTAGGACTATCAATCACAGTTAAAGGCTCCACACTCTCTTTAGTCTCAGAAGTCCATTGCCTCAGGAAAAGCTTTGATTCCACCCTGTCCATCAAGTCTATCTCCTGACACCTCCAAATTAAAAGGATTTTTCAAATCTGCTCTCGAGTACAAAAAAACTGCTAGCAATTGTCATCATCTTCTGCCTAGACACCTGTGGCCTCCGATCTCACACCACTGCACCCCTCCAATTTACCAGATTAATCTACCTTTCCCTCAGTCCTTCTCTCTCATCAGCCAATCCCTTTTCTGACTATGCAGTTTCACAGAACCACAACCAGCTTTAGACTCACGCTTCCTGGTCAGGCTGTGGATGGATCCAAAGCAGTGATTGGCATATCAGCTCTGCTGTTCCTAGCTATATCTGTTACACTGACATGACTACAAGGGATTTCTAAAGTGCATTACACAAGGCTACAAAGCTCTAAAGAGTGAAAGAGATAAGATTCTGCAGGGAGTCACCTACCATGGACGGACTGATGGCAGCTTAGAGCAATGAGAGATAAAAGAGAGCAGGGAGAGGTGGTCGGTAACCAGAGGAACCACTTCAAAGAGGAGATAAAATCGTCTTTATCTCCTGCCTGAAGCAAATTTAAAACAACAAGGTCCCACCGGCCCCAGAGACTGTCATTACTCACGGCACGTAAGCGCTGTGAATAAATTACATGTCACTAATATCCTTGCGCGTCGTATTGTACGCCCGGGGAGAGGAGGCTTAATCCATATGAGAACTATGGATTACCGTAATGACTGGGGCGCATTTCGCTCATATTAGAGCGCAGTACGCCGCGAAATACGTGGCGAAATGCGCCCCAATTTAAGCCGTGTGAACATAGCCTTAGGGTATTTCGCCGCGTATTGCGAATTATATGCGGCGAAATGCGGGCCACAATTACGGTAATCCATAACTCTTATCGAGAGCTATGGGTTATGCGTCGTCCCCCCGCGCGGACAATACGAGCGTATTGTACGCGCGGGGGGAAAAGTGACATGTCAATTGTTAGCAGCGAATACGCGCCGCTAACAATGAATGTCTATACATATAAAAAGGAGAGAAAAGGGTCCAGCGTCCAACAATACAAAACTTTTATTATGTCAAGATTAAAAGGCAAACATGGAGCAAAAACAGGACAAAAATAGGAAAACCCGCCTTACGCGTTTCAGGCTTGGGAAAGACACGCGTGTGAACATACCTTTAGAGATGCAGCCATTTTCGGATTTTTGCCAATCCTCCCTGCCTTCCAAGGACCATAACTTTTCTTATTTTTCTTGCTACATAGACATATGAGGACTTGTTCTTATGGAACAAAAAGCTAAATTTAATGGTAAAATTGACCATAGCATAAAATGTATTGGGAAACCCCATAAAGTTATTTTGCGGGGTGGAACATGAGAAAAACTACAATTGCACCACTTTTGTGGGGGCTTTGTTTTTATGGAGTTCACTGTAGAAACTAAATAATTTCTGTATTTTCCGGCAATATTATATTTATAGAGTTTAATTATGTTTTACTAATTTCAAAAATTTTTTAAAAACCTTTAAACAAAGAAAGAAATATCTTTGCATCAGCATTTGCTGAGATCAATGCCGTTATTTTTCCTCTAGTAGATCTGTGTGATGGTTCATTTTTATTATTATGTTTTTCCTTTTATGACAACAAACAAACCATGATTCTGGCGTCTTTTGGTTTTACAGCATTCACCATGCTGGACACATGACAGTGTGTTGTATCAGCTGTTATGGACGTGGGGATATCAGTTACTTTTATCTTTTTCATTGTTTATATTTTCTTGGTAAATGGGAAAAGAGTTCTTCTTTCTGATTGCTTGGACTATATACAGCAGTACTGATGTACTGCAATGTATAAGCATATCATTGGTCTTCTATTACACCCAGGCTCAGACTGGCCCACAGGAGAATAGGGAAAACTCCCGGTGGGTCCCTGAGCATGGCAGACCTGGAGTTGTTTTTTAACCACATATACATCCTCAGAAGAGGCAAAAATGATAGAAAGAGAGGCATAAAGCAAGAGGCAGAGTATAGGAGGCATGTACACTAATTTACAGTAGCTGTAGGGTGAGCCTCTAAAATAAACTCCACCGGTGGGCCCATGAAAATTCAACTGGTGGGTCCCTTGAGTCAACTCCACCTGTAGGCCCTAGGCACCCAGTCCGACACTGATTACACCTTGCCTATGACAGGGTGTGATAGGACTACAAACACAGCAGCCAGGGAGGTCTTCATTAGTCCCACGGCTGCCATGGCAACTGCATGACACCTGGTGTGTGAGGGTGCACTTGGTGAAAACTGTGGCCCCATTGTGTAATCATTTAGACACTGCAAGCACATTAACCGCAGTGTCTAAAATGTTAAATAGCCAGGATCAAAGCGTCCCTGCAGCTGCCAGCGGATGCAGACTGTATCATGCTTGTCTTTCCGCCATCAACTAACCAAACCCCCCCCCCCCCCCCCCTGCTATTTCTGTTTATTTATGTGGTACCAACATTTCTCCTATGCAGCAGGCCCGCTTTCTAGTGGTTTTATTTGATTCTGATCTGACCTTCTCCCCATATATCCAATCCCTTGCCCGCTCCTGTCACCTGCACCTCAAGAATATCTCCAAAATCCGTCCATTTCTCACTGTGGAAACAACTCAAACTCTCATTGTTGCTCTTATTCATTCTCGTCTTGACTACTGCAACTCCTTGCTTATCGGTATCCCTCTCTGCAAACTCTCCCCTCTCCAATCTGTCCAGAATGCAGCAGCCAGGCTTGTCTTTCTCTCCAGCCGCTATACTGATGCCTCTACCCTGTGTCAGTCACTGCACTGGTTGCCCATCCAGTACAGGATACAGTATAAACTCAGCACTCTCACCCATAAAGCTCTCCACAGCACTGCTCCTCCCTACATCTCCTCCCTAGTCTCTGTCTACCGCCCTACCCGTGCTCTCCGCTCTGCTGATGATATCAGATTACATTCCTCAATCATCCGAACCTCCCATGCCCGCCTACAAGATTTCACACGTGCGGCACCAATTCTCTGGAATATGCTACCGCGGGCGATCAGGCACATTCACAACCCTCACAGTTTTAAGAGGGCCCTGAGAATACATCTTCTCGGTCTGGCCCACCAAGATCCCTAACTGCTATCACACACATCTGTCACTCCCTGCACTTGGGCACTCACAGGCACTTATCTGTATATAGATGTACAGTCTGGGTGGCAGGTTCATCCATTTTTCATGTAAACCACCCCCTATTTATGAAACATGGCCGGCCCATTGTAAACTTGGCACTTCTTACCGTATGTTTCACCCATACACCCTAATAGATTGTAAGCTCTCACGAGCACCTTGTGTCTCATTTGTAAGTACTTTTAATGTGTAATGACTGTATGTTTACCCTTGAATTTGTAAAGTGCTGCGGAATATGTTGGCGCTATAGAAATAAAGATTATTATTATTATTATTATTATTATTATGTGAGCTCCATACTCCTTTAGCGCTGTTTGGACATACTGATACATCCAAAAGCACTAAGGGGTTAACTTAATGATACCTCCCCATATGTACAGATTTCCATGTGTTCTCTTCTTGTCTGCTCCTCACATAACCATCTCCAGAATTTCTCTCATGCTTTCCCAAACTTTGAAACTCTCTCCCTCAGTACATCACACTATTAAAACCACTAAAAGCATCTGGATATCCACCTCTATAGAAAAGCTTACAATCTACAACAACCCTGCAGCCAATAGAGTACCATATTAGACTCATCTACTGCCTCCATAGCCCTCCCCTTACAAAACAAGCAGACAGGGCGCTCCAGTAGCTGTTGGATACAGTCAGCATGGCTCCAGATACCTGTGACAACCTACCAGCACCTTACTGACGCACTCCCAATCCAAGTGCTGTCCATACTGTACACAGTTACTCTGGATATTAGCTTATATATATTTTCTTATTAAAAGGTATTCTGGGTGTAATAAATTAAAGTGACTTCTTATGTAATAATTCTTATAACACACTTTCTGCATCAATTCAGGATCTCTGCTTGATGTCATTTACAAGGAGCCTTCATTGTTAAAATGGTGATTTTGTCCATGTGATGACCACATATAGCATGTATGCTGCCATCAGTAGCAGTAGCAGAAATGTAGATGAGATTCAAGAAAATCTCCTCTACATCCTGTGGAAAGAAAACTCCACAAACAAATTTCCTATAGCGTGCCAATTTGTGTTTGTCAGATTCCCGAACCACCATGGAATCCATGGCTAAAATCCATGCCAGTTAAAGGGGTTTTGTCGTGTCTTATCTGCTAAGAAGCAAATGTAAACAAGCCACGCTGAGCTAAGAGAGAGAGAGACACAGCCAGAGCACAGAGCCGTGCATAAGGGATCATGTGAAATGTTCACTCAAATAATTACACTACTACTAGTGGATTCTGTATACAAAAGACAACACCTTTTCTCCAAAGCAGCTTGAAAGCTTCTTCATGTTCTCTGTCATCAGATAAAGCAGGGATCTACTCAGATAATCACACTACAACTAGTGGATTCTGTATACAAAAGACAACATATTTCTACCCGGTGCGTTGAAAGCTTCTTCAGCTCCCTTTCATCAGATAAGAAGTGTTCTCTGCGCAAGCCCGGCCAGCAGCTCTTGTCAGGTCGTATCTAATAGAAGCTTTTAAAGGGGTTTTGCCACCATGTAATGTTGACGTGGGATCCTCCAAAATGGGTATTTAATCACTTTTCTAAATATATGTGATTAAAAAAAGTGAAAACTCTGAGAGCTACAGCATTTCTCAACCCCCCTTGGTTACCACAAAGCTTCCCCTAGTCACGACCCAGGAGCTGAAAGGCCGTGCTTGCGTGAATCACTTCTTATCTGATGACAGGCAGAATGAATGGTCTTTTAAGGCACCGGGTAGCAATATGTTTTCATTTGTATACAGAATAACTAGCTGTAGTGTTATTAGATCCCTGCTTTATCTGATGAAGAAGCTTTCAATCTGCTGTTTAGAATAGGTGTTCTCTTTTGTATATAGAATTCACAAGTTATAGTTTGATTATTTGAGTGAACATGTCACAGGATCCCCTTATGCAGGCTTTGTGCTCTGGCTGTGTGTGTCTGTGTGCGTCTCTGTGTCTTGCTGCGTGATTTGTTTACATTACATTAGCTGCTTAGCAGATAAGGTTTCTCCTGACAGTGCCGTCTGAGGCTCTGTGTCTTGTTGTATTGAATCCACTGTTGTACTGTTTATTAGTTCACTTAAATTTTGAGACGCTCCCTTTGGATTCCTCACTCCCCCCTCCCCTCTCCCTATCTCCACTGCAGCTTCATGACTCAGCGTGATTTGTTTACATCTTGCTCTCATGCTGAAGGAGGTCAGTACTTGGTCTGGTGGCAAATCCCCTTTAAGTAACTAAGGGCAGGTAAGGCAGCCTGTAGCTCTCTGAGGCTGCAATATTTGTAATCACATATATTTAGAAAAGTGATTAAATACCCATTTTGGAGGATCCCACGTCAACATTACATTGTGGCAAAACCCCTTTAAGTGCTGATTTTGGATGTTGATTTTGATGCTGATGTCAGAAGCAGATTTTCAGCCTCTGTATACAGTGTGAGGATTCAGTGCTGAATCCGCCTCAAGAATTGACTTAAGTGCTATTTCATGAAAAATCAGCGTTGTGCACAGCGTTGCAGATTTTCCATTAGAAACAATGTAAGGCGTATTGCAATCAGATTTGGTTACTGATTCTGAGGCGGATTTAGCTTTGAATCTGGTCTAAATCAGCTGTGTTAATGTACCTTGTGAACAGCCATGTGAACACATCCTAATCATTATACATATAGTGAATACATTGGCTACTCATGTTTAAAACATACAAGAAAGAAATTAAAGGGAAATAAATGCTTAGCTTAGAAAGTCTTTTCTGACCCAGTCAGAAGAAGAAGCCAGGCCCAGTTAGAAGTCAGAGCATGTATCTAGGGCATGGAAGGAGCAGGAATCCCTAATGAACTCTTGATAATCACAAAGCATCAACAGTTTTCTTCCACTGACATTTCCTTTTTATGAGCCGTAACACTGGAACATAAACCACTGCTAGAAAGGTTAAACATAAAGGGATGGTAGTCTGAGAATGATGGGAACATCCAATGTCATTAAATGTTCACACAAGTAGGGGCACCATCAGGGCAGTACTCCCGTCAGGGGCTCTGATCAAATACTAAAAAGAGTGGCCAACTAATATGGTTCAAGATACAAACTTGTATGGCTTATATGGCCCTCAGTGAAGAGACGTTTGACACCCCTGAATTAGACTTTCAATACATTATAGAACCTTAAGTTTTAACTGTCTCGAGGACTGTAGCACATACCTTTCTCAATTGGTGTAGTTACAGACCACTGCTGCCCTGTTTCCCCGAAAATAAGACACCCCTGAAAATAAGACATAGTGCATTTTTTTTATGCAATTCAGAGTTTGGCTGATTATGCTGATGTTTATGATGAAATCACTACAGTACAGGGTGGATAAAAATCAATGTTTTTTTAAAAAAAATCAAAAAAATCGGATTTTTTTTATTTAAATCTGATTTTTTTTATTTAAATCGGATTTTTTTCAATAAACTGCTTTTTGAGGAAAATATTTTACCATCCAAAGGTTCTTCCAACAGGAGATAACGATGAGTGGATTAACTCAGTAGAATAAAGGCTGAAATAATGTATAACATTCACAATGCCATGCTCTTTCCAGAGGTTTCTGTAGATTAGTGGGCAGTTTCTCTCCTATATTATCACAGACGCTCGCTTTACTTACGCAGTTCTCAAAACTGAATTTGACTCCGCAGAGGTCCCAGCCTCTTCTTCACAGCAAAAATGTACAACATGAACAGAGTTGAGAAAAAGACCTTAATCCTTTTTTTCTACAAACCTATGAATACAGAATCAACCCCTTCAGTGCCAAGTCCAAGAAGTTAGACAATATGTTTCTGATTGTTTGGAGTGGAATAGATCTGCACAACACAAGAAGAATGTGAATCTAAGTGTGAGGAGGAGGAAGGGCAAGCAGACAAGAAAATGAAAGTGAAACTGAGCACAATACTGCAGCATAGCCACAGACAGACAAGTCTGGATCTGTTTGTGTGTACGATCTGAGGTTTATTACATTCTTTCCTTATAATGGCAGCAGGCCGTAAAAGAGACCCAGTTTGGGAATATTCTAATGAAGCTCCTTCGCCTATCGGTAAGGCAGGCATGCGTGCAAAATGAAAAACGATGCAACAAAGAGATGCAATCCCTGGTTGCGCGAATGAGGCAACATCATGAGAAGTGCGGTGATGAAGATGACCAAAGAAACAATTCAGAACAGGCAGCATCTTCAGGTTGTAAAACATTTTTATTGAATCCTATTTCTAAAGACTGAACTGTCATGTGTGAGAAAAATTATATTTCTTATTATTACTGCATGTTACTGTCATTTGGTACAGTTATGATGAAGAAAAACAAATATTCCTTTTGGGGCAGTGATGTGTTGTGTTGTGTACAATAAGCAGAAATTGTATAAACAATAAAATAACAGCATTGACTTTTTTTGTTTAGGGGAATTCATGGATTCTGGAAACTATCCACCTCCAAGATCACCATCATCCTGTTCTACAGTTTCAGAGTTCTCCATCCAGGATATTGCTTCATTAGCACAGCCATCATCATCAGACACCCACAGCCACATATCACCATCACCCAAAAGGAAGAAAAAACCTTTACCTCCTGGAACCACCATAGATAGGTTTGTGATAAGAACTAGCAGATTAGAAAAAGAGTTGATTGATGAAAAAATTGCCCAGTTTATTTATGCAACGAACTCTTCTTTCCGTCTGACTGAGAACCCACATTTCATTAATATGGTTCAGTCACTGAGACCAGGATACAGTCCACCCAGCAGAGCTGATGTTGCAGGGAAACTGCTGGATCAAGTGTATGACAGAGAAATGGAGCAATGTGCAACAGCTCTGGAGGGGAACATTGTTAACCTAAGTTATTGACGGGGGAGTAATGTCCACAATGATCCTATTGTATGTGCTTGTATAACAACAGAAGGTAAAGTCTTCCTTGCACAAACAACTGATACGTCAGGAAATGCACACACAGCAGAATACTTACAAGAAGTGGCAGTAAAAGCTATAACGACATGTGAACAAAAATTCAAATGTCTAGTACGCAGTTTGGTCACTGACAATGCTGCAAACGTATCCAAGATGAGAAGAGATTTAGAAGAGCAGGGAGGGAATACAAAGCTGCTAATAACATATGGTGCAGTGCTCATTTGCTGAAACCTCTTTAGCCAAAGACTTAAGTGTTCCAGAAATAAAGGCTAATGTTGTTTGAAATTGCTAAATACTTCCGTAATAATCATTTTGCTGCAGCAGCTCTGAAAAGGATGGGTGGAACCAAGCTAACGCTCCCACAAGATGTTAGATGGAACTCTGTGGTGGACTGTTTTGAGCAGTATATCAAAAACTGGCCTATTCTGATGACACTTTGTGAAGAAAATCGAGATAAAATAGATGGCACTGTCACGGCCAAAATCCTCAACATTGGGCTTAAGAGAAATGTTGAACATATGCTGAGCTTCCTGAAACCCATCTCTCAAGCTTTAAACAAATACAGAAAAAATAGCTGTTTTATTGCGGATGCTGGTGAAATTTGGAAGGAACTGAGTGAACACTTAAAAACAGAACTACACATGAACAGAATTAAATTACAAGCAGTAAACAAACGAATGGGACAAGCACTGACTCCAGCTCATTTTTTGGCAAATATTGTCAATATCCAATATCAGGGTCAAAACCTAAGTGCTGAGGAAGAGGAGTTAGCTATGACATGGGTATCCAGCAATCATCCATCTTTAATGCCAACTATAATAAACTTCAGAGCTAAGGGGGAACCATTCAAGAAATATATGTTTGCTGAAGATATTTTAAGGAAGGTCACACCAGTAAACTAGTGGAAGTCACTTAAGCGCTTGGATTTAGAGACTGTTCAAGTAATGATTTCCCTTTTAACAGCAGTAGCTTCTTCCGCAGGCGTTGAAAGAATATTCTCTTCCTTTGGACTCATTCCTTCTAAAATTGAGAAATCGGTGGGACCCAATAAAGCAGGAAAGCTTGTTTTTTTCTTTCCAGATTATGAATAGGAACAAAGAAGAAGATGATGATGAAGATGACGACAAGTGAGTTAGAGGACAGCAGGGACAGTAGTATTTAAGTTTTTCATGTGTCGGCTGGGCTGACAGTCTAAGTTTCTTAAAATATATATATATTTTGTTTAGCCAAATTAGTTAACAAACATGGATGTTTGTTTAAGCAAATAACTTATGCTGTAATGTTGTTATTGTTTCAGTTGAATAAATCTATTTAAATTGTTATTAAGGTCAGGATTATTTTTCTCCTTCCTAAGTACAACAGAACAGTGGTGTCCCCAAATATGAATGATTAACCCAGTAAACTGGGGAGAAAAAAGTAATATAAAAAGTGATTCTAAAAATCTTCATCTACTTGCATGTTAAAATAGCAAGATCTAGCTTAGGTAGAAACTTTGATTTAAATCACTGATTTAAATCAAGCCTTACTGACTAGTGATTTAAATCGTGATTTAAATCGTGATTTAAATCAGTTAGATTTAAATCAAATCCACCCTGCTACAGTATATTAATGTATGTTTATGTTTTGTTCAACAATAAATGTGAATTATTGTTCATAGAAAAAAAAAACATCCCCTAAAAATAAGTCTTAGCTCGTGTTTAGGAGCAAAAATTAATATAAGACACTGTCTTATTTTGGGGAAACAGGGTAACAACATGTTCTCATATGGTGATGGCCAAGGCATGAAGTCAAACACCATATTGCACTCTTCACATTGGGTCATAGTTTTTGCTGCCCTATCTGAGATTAAAATGTGATGGAGGAAAAAAGCTGAGGTCTGTGATATATAAGATTGTATGATTTGATGCTGATGTAAAAAGCAGAGTAATTTCTAAGGAAGAAGGCACTACTTGCCCTGACTACATATAGTGCAGAGGCATAACTTCAAGCTCTAGTGCAAAAAGTGAAATGGGCCCCCCAGTTACCATGTACCATGTACAATACTGTTGTCTTCTTATGTGCCAGGAGGGCTTTTCAGCCCCCTCAGGCTGCAGGGCCCGGAAGCCACTGCTACCGCTGCACCCCCTATTGCCATGCCCCTGTATACATTGGCAGTTCTTCTTGTACCAATGTGTGTACAGCGCACGCTCTGTATGTGGGTGGAGTAAGCAGATCTTACAGAATCCAGTAAGGGTATGTTCACATGGCGTGTTGGATCTGTTTTTGGATGCGTGTTCGGATCCGTGTTTTGGACTCTAAACACATCTCTAACAATGTGCAGTGTGATTTACATTGCTTTCAATGTAAAACACACATTGGCATTCAGACGTCTGATCGTCGATGTGCGTTTTACTTGCGTCTTTCTGATGCATCTTTCGGATCCGCTCAAAGAATGGACATGTCAGTTCTTGATCCGAAAGACACAGCAGACATCCTACTTAATACTATAGGGTACGTTTCTGCTGCACAAAAAACGCATCCAAACATGTAACTGCGTGTTGGATGTTTTTTGAATGCGATTTACGCAGCACTTTTGAATGTGTTTTTTTCGGATCCAAAATCAGATCCAACACGCTGTGTGAACATAGCCTAAGAATTTTCGTTGCTTTTTACTCAGAGATCCTGCTCAACATCCTATAAACCTATATCACATAGTTCAGCTCCTCTCTATCCTCGCTCTCAAACAGGGTCTCATAAACCACCTGACAAGTTCATTTTAAAACTTTTATGGGCAGTCTACACTACGTCCTCTTTGCTTCCATATTTTATATAGGAAGATCTGTCATGCCTCTGCTAAGATTGGACTGCAGTGGCGTTTAACTGAAGACTTTACCATATGCAGAGAATATTGGAAATAGTTTGTTGAAGAGAGTATATTACCAACATTCTTTGCCTACATACAGTCAGTTACAATACATATACTTTTCTTAACTGTTTTTGTTATCTGACTGTAGATGTTTTCTATGATTATAGTGACAGTCATTTCACCTGAGTTATGCTTTACTGCAGCTACACAGTGCATAGAAGCCTGTGAACAGGAGATGACTCATTGACTTCTATGGAAGAGTTTTCTAGGCATGCTCTGTGACTGGGAAGATGTCATTGTGCAGAGAGGCAGAGAGCTGTGAGCTGACTTGTGTTATCTATATATTAGTATCATGTTTCACTGTAATCCTGCCTCTGATAATAATAACGAGACTGCTGAAAAGTGATCAGAACAGGAAGTTTCAGACTATTTAAGCTTAGGGGCCAGAGTGAAGCCTGTAAGAAAAAAAACATGATTAAACGAAAACAGAACATAGGCCATATCTACACAGCTTATGTTAAAATACCCTCTAAACTCCGACGCTATTTTAACATCACCGTACCACGAAGAGGTTTTAGATTTGCCGAATTGTGCAGGAATCCGACGGAAGATATAACATGTTCTACTCTGGCGGAGGACTGGTGGTTTACAATTCCGACAGTAGAAAATTCATGCTGTGTAGACTACATCACAAATTTTTAATTGTGGACTATGGGGGACTGGTTACAGTCAGATTTTCAACGGATTCCAAATGCTGAATATTCCGAAAATGCGACCAGAAACCAGTGCTGTGAAGACATAGCCATATAGAGGGAGATAAGTGATTTGCCTAACTTGGAATATGTAATAATCTGCAAAAAAATACTACTATTAGAATATGCAATTCTTGAAGTGTGAAAAGGTTAAAAACTACTTTGGTCAGAAACAACAGGAACTTTCCAGACTGATTTCTTTGTCTGTCTGGTTTCACTTAATTAGAATTTTCTCCTAAAGCTGTCATCTGTGGCACATGGGGCTCCGGAGACATCCCTGAACAGGCCTGCGACTGCGGGTCATCCAGACGACAGCCCACAGTAAGGCTATGTTCACACGGTGTATTTGCAGGGCGTAATTACGCCCCGCAATTACGCCGTGTGGATGGGGGGCGGGGGCGGGAGCAGGGGAGTGAGCGGGGGGCCGGCACTTCGCCGGCCCATTGACTTGAATTGCCAGCGGCGCGTATACGCCGCTAGTAATTCACATGTCAATTATCTCCCCGCCCCACGGATTCGCCGGGCGGGGAGAGGAGACGTAATCCAAAGTTCTCTATGAGAACTGTGAATTACCGTAATGAATGGGCCGTTTTCGGCATGTAATTTGCGCACTTCGGCGCGTAATTACGGACCGAAATACGGCCCATTTTAAGCCGTGTGAACATGGCTTAAGGCTACGTCTTCACGGCAATGGTAAAATGCAGTATTTTACCATCGCGTTACCACAGTTTTTGTCGGTTTCCGGATTTCAGCTGGCCCTAGTGCATTGAATTGTACTGGAATCCGCCATAATACAGCAGATTATTGAACATTTTTACATTTTTCTTTGAGGCTGGAGGTTTTGAAATCCGACAATAGAAAATCCGAGCTTTATAGATTACAGCTCGAATTTGCTATTGAAGTCTATGAGCACTGGTTTGCAGTCATATTTTTGCAGATTCTAAATCCAACCAAAAACAAGAGCTACGTAGATGAGGCCTAAATTTGTGATAATAATCAAAGTAGGTACAGAGAGATTAGGGGTAAGGTATAGAAGCCCTGGATCCCCGGGTTGGGCGATGTTCTTTTAACTAAGCATGCAAACAGTTAAAGGGGTTTTGCCATGAAGTAAAATTGATGTGGGAAGTTTGTAAATTAAATAATAAACATATTTACCATTCATCATTATTAAAAGTTCTGCTTATTAAAAGTTCCGTTTTTGTTTTAGCTGCTCCTTTAGTGATCCATTGTTTACAGCTCATCTCCAGGTGATACGACCAGGGCTGAGAGCTCCTCAGTCCTGGTCGCACATGCTCAGACATCCCTTTTCCTTTCAGGCAGCTACAGAGTGTTCAAACTGCAGGTGCTGTCATTCTACTCCTGTCCTCTGTACTCCTTAGTAATTAGTCAAACAGTGCAAATAAATAAAAAAGAAACCTCAATGAGGTATATGCATTGATAAAGAGAAAAAACAATCCATAGGGATTTTAACCTAGGACCCTTGTGCTGTGAGACAAAAGTTATACCTCTGAGCTACATTGTAGCTACTCACAGCTCTATACATAAACAGATCTTTCTTTGACTAGAGAGAGGAATGCATGGTCTTGTCATCCTGGAGGGTCACATGATATGCAATTCAAACAAATCACACACGCCCCCTTCTGAG